>MU677703.1:6538-18156 GCA_026770625.1 Nicotiana glauca
ATATGTATGCACAAGCTACGGCCTCAGGCCTAAGCGTATACATAACTACAGCCTTAGGCCCAAAGATTCATAAAGAATAAACTACGGCCTCATTCTCAAACATGCATAAACCATAAACTACGACCTCAGGCCAAAGTATGCATAAAGCATATAAAGTACGGCCTCATACCCAAATACAGGTGTTCAATATTCAGGAACTGAAAATCATACTAAAATATATGATGCTGAAATACTAAACCATACTAGATGTTATATGATAATTGAATGCCGGATAGAGCTAGACTGAGACATGTATTCATGAACTGATTATGAAAAACAGAAACTTCAACTGTTTATGATATGTTAAGTAATCTAAATTGAGACTCATGGGAATCAAACGCAAGTCAATATTGATTATGCATTGAATTCACAATATTCATAATGAAAGTCATGAATGAGTTACAAAGCTAGAGAATAGAAGTTCTGCAACTATTCAAGAAACTAGGCTTAACTATATTTCTGAGGCAATTGGTAACATGGTAAAAGAAACATAGTGTAGGGAGAATCATTAACATTCCCAAGCATAGAGAGTTAGCCTCACATACCTCAATTTTGCCCTTTATTGATACTATAATGATCCAGAATACTAAGAACCTTCAATATACAATAGCGACATCCAATAGAACCCAATATGTAATGACCCGGCCAGTTGTTTTTTAAATTTACACCACGATCCCCTATTAACTATTTCCCCTAAGTTCATTTCCACTATTTTGGTTTGCCAGGACACTCGGTGTTGAGTTTTGGAGAGTTTTGGGACACTTAGTCCCAAAACTTGGAAAAAGGTCCGTAGTTTGAACAGTGTGAAGACGGTCTCGGAATAGAAATTTGATGGTTCCGTTAGCTCCGTTAGGTGATTTCGAGGTTGGGAGCGTGTTCAGAATTAATTTTAGAAGTCTGTAGCTAATTTAGGCTTGAATTGGCGAAGATAGTATTTTGGCGATTTCCGGTTGATAGGAGAGATTTTGATCCGAGGGTCAAAATGGAATTGCAAGAGTTGCTGTAGCTTCGTTAGGTGATTTGGGATATATTTGCAAAATTTTAGGTCATTCGAACGTGTTTTGGTTTGGGTTTTTGATCGAATGCGTGTTTTAGAAGTTTTAAAGGAACTTAGGCTTGAATTCGATGTAATTTGATGATTTTGGTGTTAGTTGAGGTGTTTTTATGATTGGAACAAGTTTGAATAACGTTATAGAGTGTACTGGTATTCTTGGTTGAGGTCCCGGGGGCCTCGGAATGATTTCGGATAGCCATCGGGGTGAATTTTGGACTTGTGTGATTGTTGGTATCTGGTATTTCCGCATCTGCAGAAAAAGGGGCTGTAGATGCGAAGAAGTTGATTGCAAGAGCGGTTTTTGGCCATTTGGAGGATATTTGCAGGAGCGGACTTCTTCCGCAGAAGTGGTACTTGACCGCAAAAGCGGTCCTGGGCGAAATAGTGATATCCGTAGAAGCAGAAGAAAATCCGCAGAAGCAGTAACCACACAAGCGGTATTTGGATCGCAGAAGCGGAAATAGGCCTGGGCAGAGAAGTTAAGTTCTAGGAATGGGACTTCGTTCCCATTTCCCATTTTTGACGATTTGGAGCTCGGATAAGGCGATTTTTGGGAGATTTTTGGAGAGAACAACGGGGTAAGTATTCTTAACTCAATTTTGGTTGTATAACTTGAATCTATTACGAGTTTTGGCGTTTACCCCGTGAATATTGTTGGAAAAGTATAGAAAACCCTCTTGGATAAAATCATGAATTCGAGGGTCGAAATGTGATGAAAATTGTATAATTTTGGTATGGCTAGACTCGTGAGAGCGCGAGGGTTCTGAAAATATAAAAATATTCCGATTTCGAGACGTGGGCCCGAGGGGAATTTTGGTCATTTTACACAATTTCACGTATTAGCTTAGAATTTAATTGTAGAATCAATTACTTGCTAGCTTGGAGAAGCATGTTTAGCTGACTTGCTTAATTATTTAACTGTACTATTTGTACTCTGTGAAGCATGTTGGGCTAGAATTTACTATTACTTGTTCTGATTTTAGCATTTATTCTAAGATTATGAGTTGTTGTTGTTGTGTGTTTAATTATGGACTATGGGACGGCTTCCCGAAAGATCCCCCTGTACTTGATATATTCTGGATTGAGGGTGCGGGATACCAAGAGATCCCTGGCACATGTATTTCTATATATATATCGGGATACCAAGAGATCCCCGACTTACTTATTGAGGATACTAAGAGATCCTCGGGATACCAAGAGATCCCTGACACATGTATTTCTATATATATTGGGATACCAAGAGATCCCCGTCTTACTCATTGAGGATACTAAGAGATCCTCGGGATACCAAGAGATCCCTGGCACATTTATTTCTATATATAGTGGGATACTAAGAGATCCCCGGCTTACTCATTGAGGATACTAAGAGATCCTCGGGATACCAAGAGATCCCTGTCACATGTATTTCTATATATATATTGGGATACCAAGAGATTCCCGACTTACCCATTGAGGATACCAAGAGATCCTCGGGATACCAAGAGATCCCTGGTGCATATGATGAGGATACCAAGAGATCCCCGGCTAGTATTCCTTGTATTGTTACCTTTGTTTTCTATTACTGTTGTTCCTTATTCATCTGGTTTAGATTCTCGCTGTAGTCTTCATTTAAATTATTTTTGTTATCTTATTATTTATTATGTTTTATCTCAGTAGGGCCCTAACCTTCCTCGTCACTGCCCAACCGAGGTTTGGCTTGGCACTTACTGAGTACCGTTGTGGTGTACTCACTCCCTTTCTGCGCATGTTTTTCATGTGCAGATCCAGGTTCCTCCACCCAGGCATACTATCCTTGAGGCAAGGAGTTACACAGAGACTTCGAGGTATATATGCCGCGTCCGCAGACCAGGAGTCTCTATTCTGTTCCAGCTTTAGTATCTAGTTTATTCCTTTCTCTCAGTTGTTTAGATATTCTGGAGTTAAAGCAGCGTACTATGTTTCTATTAGCATATGGTTCCCGTGAGTTTTCAGGTTTTGGGATTAAGTTGTAGACTTCCACATTTCTTTTGGGTTGCATAGGCCGAGCGGCCTTATATGCAGTTATTATTTTACATATGTTCAGTTTTAATTAATTATTCAGCAAGTTATATTAAATTTCCACATTGTTAGGCTTACCTAGTTATAGGAACTAGGTGCCATCACGGCATGTTCATGGAGGGTGAACTGGGGTCGTGACAAGTTGGTATCAGAGCTCTAGGTTCATAGGAGTCACGAAACATATGCCGGTTTATTAGAGCCTCGCTGATCGGTACGGAGACGTCTGTACTTATCTACGAGAGGCTATGTAACCATTAGGAAAATTTCACTTCATTTCATTCCTCATCGTGCATCATATATTAGGTTTGGAGCCTATATCATATGTTTTTTTTGCATCCAATCGTGTATTGAAATTTGTGCACTTGGTATCAATTATGCGCCGACGGTTTGTGATGCTACAGAAGGATTATGAGGGAGCCAAGAATTTGCTCAACCATTGTTACCGCGTGTCATCCATATCGATAATGCAGAAGTATTGAGAGATTATTCAACTGTGCACATAGGGTGCAATAGGTTCTGACATCTCGTTGATAAGTACGGTCTTAAGAAGGTTTACTTAATTGCCTAATCGTCGCAGTAATGGTAGAGTCACGAGGTGGATGTAGATCCGAAGATAGTTGGTGGTAATAAAGACTATGTGGTTCGTATGAGATGTCTATTTAGTGAAGGGTACAACTCAACCGAGATATTGGAGGGAGTGAGTTTAACTATCCAAAGAGTGGCATGTGCCAAACGAATGGCTTGAGGTGTCTTATGATGGTGACGTACGTGTGATAAAGGTTAGTATTGTGGAGTATCAGGACGTATCTTATGGATTTGCACCAAAGTGAAGGGAGTCCACTATCAACAATCAAATTGTGGGTCATGTGTCATATCAGATTTGACTTGAGATGTATTTATGTGGTATTCAAAAAGTTCTCTGAAACTTGTATATATGTAAGAGCTGAGATTTGTATGGGATGATGTTGGGACTTTCAATATTCCTATGTCTATAATAATTTTACATTTCAGTATCAGCAGGGAAATCGAAACAATTTCAGAATACTCGTAGTGCTCCAGTTAATCAGGGCACTCTCATGGGAGAAATCTATTTCATAAGAACACACAGTCAACACACTCCATTATAGTTACTAATCTACATACGCTACAAGTTAGATATGGAGAACGAACGGGTAGATGGCACCTAAGAGGTGGATGCCCGACCCATTGATATAATTGCTATAATGTGACTGAGGCCACTACACCAGATGGTGTCATTACAAGTACAATTCTGATTGTTATAAAAAGGATATTTTTTTTCCTTAATTTGATTTGATTTTGAAAATTGAGGCGAGTCCTCTTAATATGCTCCACTCCTGAGTGAGCTTCGTAATCCTGAAATCTACTTATATGAATACTCACGCTGGGCTATTATATGGAGGTAGCTATCCCTATCATTATGTGTTGGTCACTAAGAATATCTATGAGGCTAAAAGTGAATTTCTATTACTTACTATAGTGGATTTTGATGTGATTTTAGGATAATTAATTTCAATTGTCAATTATGTGCCCTATCGGTATGAGGGTTCATTATATGTTGTGATTTTCTTTGACGGAAATTATTGAAAAAAAGAAAGAAAGTAAATGAAAAATTACAGTTGGCACAATACGCAAATACTTGTGATTCAGAGTTGAGGATGAGATCCTCAAATTTATTTTATATAATGTGAAATATTTTAAACCGAGCTACAAGCTGCGATGGATGTTATATAAGGACAAGGTCCTGGTGGTGAAAAGTTTATGTGTTTAAAATCCTCCTTTTATGAAATTTAAAATTTTGTATTATATTTTAAATGGGAGTCATGCATGTTAGGCTTATTTGACAATTCTTGTATATTTTATGTTCATATTCAGCCATTTTTTATGTTGTAAACGTTGTGTTTTAGCCTACGAGATGAGCGCCTAGGTGGCGATAAATGTGACTCGTTAATTCGGGTAAGTGATTATGAGATCTCCATGCCTCATTGTGAGTAAAGTGGAGGTCTAAAATGAGATGTTTGTTAACATAAGGTTAATTGGCAATGTTGTGATTTATGAACAACTATTATGGCCAGAGACGAGGTTATGGGCATACAGATGATGTGTTTCATTTCCAGATATCATTATGATAATGTGATGCTTGTAATGCAGAGATTAGTATTATTAATATATACATTGTGGTATTTCATTGGGTTGTGGATGTGTTGTTAGGAGTTGTTTTGGTGTTACTCTGGCAGGTGGATAGGCCCAATTACAGGGGAGGCTCTGCCGAAATTTCTGAAAAATTTGGGAGTTAGAGTTTTTTTTGAGACATTTAGATGTGCGACGAAAGAGATAAGCTACGTTGTGTATTTGAGGACGAATGACCCTAAGTGGGGGAGAATGTAACATCCTGAAGAAAACAATTTCGAAGTATTTAAGCGCTATTAAAAGTCGAAGTGTGTTGAAATAAGACTAATGCAGTGTGATGATATGGAATTCGGGTCCTATGACGAATGGCAGATTTTGAAGTTTGGGTCCTATCCTAAGGTTATGGACTAAGGATGAGGTGAAACATTCAGTTAAATTGAAGGATCAGTTATAGGAATTTGCTTGATAAGGGTTTTATTCGGCCTAGTGTATCACCTTAGGGTGCTCTTGTCTTGTTTGTGAAGAAAAAGGATGGTTCTATGCGTATGTGTATTGATTAACGCCAGTTGAATAAGGCTAAAGTGAAGAACCGTTATCCTTTGCCTCGTATTGATGATCTATTTGACTAGCTTCAGGGCGCACAAGTGTTTTCAAAAAAATTGATTTGCGTTCAGGTTACCATCAGTTGAAGATTCAGGAGCCAGACATCCCGAAGACTGCTTTTAGGACTCGGTATGGTTATTACGAGTTCCTTGTTATGTCATTTGGGCTGACCAATGCCCCAACAACCTTTATGCATTTGATGCACAGTGTGTTCAGGCCATATCTCGATTCGTTCGTGGTTGTTTTCATAGATGATATTCTGGTATACTCCCGGAGTCGGGAAAAATCATGAGCAGCAGCTGAGGACAGTGCTTTAGACCCTAAGGGAGAAGAAGTTATATGAAAAGTTCATAAAATGTGAGTTTTGGTTGGATTCTGTGGCATTCTTAGGCCATGTGGTATCGAGTGAGGGCATTCGGGTGGATCTGAAGAAGATAGAGGCAGTGCAGAGTTGGCCTAGACCCTCCTCAGCTACAGAGATTCGCAGTTTCCTCAGTTTGGCGGGTTACTACCGTCGTTTTGTGGAGGTGTTTTCATCGATTGCAGCTCCTATGACTAGATTGACTCAGAAGGGTGCTCCATTTCAGTGGACAAAGGAGTGTGAGGCGAGCTTTCAAAAGCTCAAGATAGCTTTGACTACGGCCCCAATTTTGATATTGCCTACTGGTTCGGGGTCTTATACGGTGTATTGTAATACTTCACGGGTTGGCCTTGGAGCGGTGTTGATGCAGGACGGTAGGGTGATTGCATACGTGTCCAGACAGTTGAAGATACATGAAAAGAATTACCATGTCCACGACCTTGAGTTAGTTGCTATTGTTCATGCCTTGAAGATCTGCCATCATTATTTGTACGGTGCACCTTGTGAGATTTATATTGATCACCGGAGTGTGCAGGATATGTTATAGAAAAAGGATATAAATTTTCGCCATAGAAGGTGGTTAGAGTTGCGGAAGGATTATCACATCACTATCCTATATTACCCGGGCAAAGCTAATGTAGCGGCCGATGCTTTGAGTCGCTGGGCAGAGAGTTTGGGAAGTTTGGCTTACCTACCAATATCAAGAGACCTATGGCGATGGATGTTCAGGCCTTTACCAGCCAGTTGTGAGGTTGTATCTTTTAGAGCCTAGTCGGGTTTGTAGCTCGGTGTCCTAACTGTGAGCAGGTTAATTATACGCACCAGAGACCCGGTGGGTTGGTTCGAGCCGGGTAAGGTTAGATTATTGGGCACAAACTTGGTTCAGGATGCGTTGGAGAAGTTTAAAGTGATTCAGGATAGACTCTGTATAGCCTCATCCAGACAGAAGAGCTATGCGAACTCGATTGGAGAGCAGATTTTGCTTCGGGTTTTGCCTCTGAAGGGCGTTATGAGATTCAGGAAGAAAGGGAAGTTGAGTCCGAGGTTTATTGGCCCTTTTGAGATATTGAAGCGTATTGGAGAAGTTGCTTATGAGCTTGCCCTACCTCCCAGCTTAGCAGGAGTTCATCCGGTATTTTATGTTTCGATGCTCCGTAGATATCACAGAGACCCATCGCACGCATTAGATTTTAGCTCAGTCCAGTTGGACAAGGATTTATCTTATGTTGAGGAGCCAGTGGCTATATTGGATAGACAGATCATAAAGTTGAGGTCAATTAGCCGGCCGAGGAGGCGACTTGGGAGACCGAGCGGGATGTGCGCAGCCAATACCCTCATCTTTTCACTACTTCAGGTATGTTCTTTATGCTTGTTCGAGGATGAACGAACGAACGTCTAAGTGTGAGAGGATGTAACGACCCGACCGGTCATTTTTGAAATTTAAGCCCCGATCCCCTATTAGCTGTTTTCCCTAAGTTCATTTCCGCTATTTTGGTTTGCCGGGACGTTCGATTTTGAGTTTTAGAGAGTTTTGGGACACTTAGTCCCTAAATGAGAGCTTAAGTGTTGGAAAATGGTCCATAGTTCGAACAGTGTGAAACTAGCCTCGAAATGGAAATCCGATGGTTCCGTTAGCTCCGTTAGGTGATTTATAGGTTGGGAGCGTGTTCAGGATGAATTTTAGAAGTCTGTAGCTAATTTAGGCTTGAATTGGCGAAGTTAGTATTTTGGCGATTTTCGGTTGATAGGTGAGATTTTGATCCGAGGGTCGGAATGGAATTCCGAGAGTTGCTATAGCTTCGTTAGGTGATTTGGGATATGTGCGCAAAATTTTAGGTAATTCGGACGTGTTTTGAGTTGGGTTTTTGATCGAATGCGTGTTCTAGAAGTTTTAAAGGAACTTAGGCTTGAATTCGATGTAATTTGATGATTTTGGTGTTAGTTGAGGTGTTTTTATGATTGGAACAAGTTTGAATAACGTTATAGGGTGTACTGGTATTCTTGGTTGAGGTCCCGGGGGCCTCGGAGTGATTTCGGATAGCCATCGGGGAGAATTTTGGACTTTTGTGATTGCTGGTATCTGGTATTTTTGCATCTGCGGAAAAAGGGGCCGCAGATGCGAAGAAGTTGATCGCAGGAGCGATTTTTGGCCAATTGGAGGATTTTCGCAGGAGCGGACTTCTTCCGCAGAAGCGAGGTCCGCAAAAGGGGAACTTGACTGCAGAAGTGGTCGTAGGCAAAATAGTGATATCCGCAGAAGCGGTAACCGCACATGCGGTATTTGGATCGCAGAAGTAGAAATAGGCCTGGGCAGAGAAGTTAAGTTTTGGGAATGGGACTTCGTTCCCATTTCCCATTTTTGATGATTTGGAGCTCGGATAAGGCGATTTTCGGGAGAGCTTTGGAGAGAACAACGGGGTAGGTATTCTTAACTCAATTTTGGTTGTATAACTTGAATCTATTACGAGTTTTGGCGTACCGTGAATTTTGTCGGAAAAGTATAGAAAGCCCTATTGGATAAAATCACGAATTCGAGGGTCGAAATGTGATGGAAATTGTATAATTTTGGTATGGCTAGACTCGTGAGAGCGCGAAGGTTCTGAAAATATAAAAATATTTCGATTTCGAGACGTGGGCCCGAGGGGCATTTTATACAATTTTGCGTATTAGCTTATAATTTAATTGTAGAATCAATTACTTGAATTATTATTTTCAATATGCAATTTTAGTGAATAGATTTGAGCTATTTGGAGTCGGATACTCATGGCAAATGCGGGGTTTCAGGTTGACTTGCACTTGTTCGAGGTAAGTGGCTTGTCTAACCTTGTGTGGGGGACTTTGTCCCTTAGGATTTGATATTTGGTAATTGAATTTCTTGTACATGAGGTGACGAGCGCGTACTTGAGTTAATTGTTGTAAACCCGTTTCTACTTGAAGTATTTAAATTGAGATTTCCCGTTTACTTGTTCATTTTAGACTGTAAGTTTAAACCTGTGCTAGCTTAGAGAAGCATGTTTAGCTGACTTACTTGCTTAATTGTTTAACTGTACTATTTGTACTCTGTGAAGCATGTTAGGCTAGAATTTACTATTTCTTGTTCTGATTTTAGCATTTATTCTGAGATTATGAGTTGTTGTTGTTGTGTGTTTAATTTGGGACTACGGGACGGCTTCCCGGGAGATCCCCCTGTACTTGATATATTCTGGATTGAGGGTGCGGGATACCAAGAGATCCCTGGCACATGTATATCTATATATATTGGGATACCAAGAGATCCCCGACTTACTCATTGAGGATACTAAGAGATCCTAGGGATACCAAGAGATCCCTGTCACATGTATTTCTATATATATTGGGATACCAAGAGATCCCCGGCTTACTCATTGAGGATACTAAGAGATCCTCGAGATACCAAGAGATCCCTGGCACATGTATTTATATATATATTGGGATACCAAGAGATCCCCGGCTTACTCATTGAGGATACTAAGAGATCCTCGGGATACCAAGAGATCCCTGGCACATGTATTTCTATATATATTGGGATACCAAGAGATCCACGGCTTACTCATTGAGGATACCAAGAGATCCCTGGCACATGTATTTCTATATATATTGGGATACCAAGAGATCCTCGACTTACCTATTGAGGATACCAAGAGATCCCCAGGATACTAAGAGATCCCTAGTGTATATGATGAGGATACCAAGAGATCCCTAGTGCATATGATGAGGATACCAAGAGATCCTCGGGATACCAAGGGATCCCCGGCTACTATTCCTTGTATTGTTACCTTTGCTTTCTATTACTGTTCTTCCTTATTCATCTGGTTTAGATTCTCGCTGTAGACTTTATTTAAACTGTTTCCGTTATCTTTTTATTTATTATGTTTTATCTTAGTAGGGCCCTGACCTTCCTCATCACTATCCAACCGAGGTTAGGCTTGGCACTTACTGAGTACCGCTGTGGTGTACTTACGCCCCTTTTATACATGTTTTTCATGTGCAGATCTAGGTTCCTCCACCCAGGCGTACTATCCTTGAGGCAAGGAGTTACACGGAGACTTTGAGGTATATCTGTCACGTCCGCAGACCAGGAGTCTCTATTCTGTTCCAGCTTTAGTATCTAGTTTATTCCTTTCTCTCATTTGTTTAGATATTCTGGAGTTAGAGCAGTGTGCTATGTTTCTATTAGCCTGTGGTTCCCATAAGTTTCCGGGTTTTGGGATTGAGTTGTAGACTTCCGCATTTCTTTTGGGTTGCATAGGCCGAGCGGCCTTATATGGAGTCATTAATTTACATATGTTCAGTTTTAATTAATTATTCCGCAAGTTATATTAAATTTCCGCATTGTTAGGCTTACCTAGTTGTAGAAACTAGGTGCCATCACGGCATGTTCATGGAAGGTGAATTGGGGTCGTGACACAATATTATTCAAAAATTCTACAACTTAAGCCATTTAGGCATATTATCAAATACCTTGTAGGTGTAGATCTCTACATCACATCACCATATACTTAGTTTATATAACTACCACCATTCATCAATATTTTATCCCACCATCATGATTAACCAATTTATAACTTCCAACATCACATATATGACCATCCATTCACACCCAACGAACAAAGTTCAATTAAATAATCATCTTTCAATCTCTATAATAATTGTGTAATTAAATTGGGAACTTATGGTTTCCAATCACCATACTAAGAGTTCCAACACTTATTCATATTCATATTCCCTTAATAAATCCATAAATGTTAGTCTATTGGTGTAGTATTACCTTTTTGGAAGAAATCTTGCAAAACCCTCCTTTGAGTTCTTGAAGAAATTCCTTGAAGATCTAATTATTTTATGTGTAAATTTTATCAATACTAGTCTATAAATGATGGAATTCACATCAAGATAATGGGGATTGCTTACCTTGAAGATGGGAGGGGTTAGAGGTCTTGAGAGAGTGGAGAAGCGCTTCAAAATCCGCCAACGAAGTGAGGAAACTATCCCCCCAAAGGTCTTATATAAAAATAGGGTAAGGTTGAAAAAAACCGAGATTTGTACAGCCGCAGCGCATGGGGCATCGTCTGGGGAGGCACGGTAATGAAAAATATGTCTAGAAACGAAATTTGGAAGTATTCTGGAAAACTCCACATCCACGCCGCATGGTTTATGTAAAATTTTGCCTGCTTTATGTAATTTGGTCATAACTTCTGGTAGGAGTGTCCAAATGACGAATGGTTTAAAAAGTTAGAAACTAAGCCCAAAGATATTTCATTTGATAGGTTGTGAATAACATAACACCTATTTTATATATATATATATATATATATATATATATATATATATATATATATATATATATATATATATATATAT
>MU677703.1:29674-64248 GCA_026770625.1 Nicotiana glauca
TGGATTAGAGATAACTATACCTCGGGTGCGATCTAAGTGAACTGTAATGCAAATTGAGCTAGCATAGCTTGAGAAAGTGCGTCTAGTAAATTTTCATAATTGCTTGAGAGAGATTTATGATAGCTGGAGAGTTTATAATTGATAGAGGCAACTAAGTCAAAGCTATAAGAAACATACAACTAAGGAAATCAACAACGGAGGAAACCATTACCTTAGACCTTTATTCCAATTGTTTACAATTCAAGCATAGTTAGTTTTCAGCTGTTTATTTATTTTCAATCTTGTCTTCTTGGTAATATTAAACAGATACAGCTAAGCCTTAGTTCTATGTGGGATTCGACTCCGGAATTTTAGACCGGATTATATTTATAGCGATTGCTTATCCTTTTTAGGACTAGAGTTGGGCGTGATCAGGCTCCATCACGACCAGATCGGGGTTTGGGTCATGACAACAAACTTCCCTTACATAGTCACTATCATCAGAATAATTACTAGTGTCAATAGTATTTGCAGAATTGTCTACTTCTGCGTCCCTCTTTTATCTTTCAACTTAGGATAATCTCTCTTGTAGTGACCTTGCTCCCCCCACTCATAACAGTTCTGCTTTCTTGCTCTAGACTTCGATTTGGTTGTTGATCTTTTTTAATTAAAGTCTTTCTGTTGTGCTCTTCCTCTACTCACAAGACCCTCATCCTCAGTTCTGTTTTTTGGAAAGTTCTTTTTCAACTCTTTAAATTTTAATACATTACTAACATCTTCCGATGAAATACTGTCTTTCTCATATAGCAATATATTGGCAAAAGTATCATAAGATGGTGGTAAAGTAAATAAAACAATCAAGGCCTGATCCTCACTCTCAATTTTAATATCTACATTCTTCAAACCATTATAATTGAATTAAACACATCAAAGTGATTTTTAACAGATATACATTTGTTTTTATGGATATTGTATAACCTCTTTTTCAGCTGGAGGTGGTTTGTTAGTGATTTCTTATAATATAGATCTTCCAGCTTCTTCCATGTTGTTGGTGCTGAAGTTTCTTCAGCAATTTACACTATCTGTAACGCTCATGAAGATCTCAGTCAAAGCCCGCTCCTTCAGGTATGTCTTTTATGTCTCTTTCATCTCTTCAGGAAAATCCTCATCAATTGTCTTCTATAATCCTTGTAACACCAGGAATAATTCCATCCTAATCTTTCATAGACTGAAACTAGAACCTCCCCATCGAATTTCTCTACTTCGTACATTTTTTAAGATGATGAAGACATCTTAACCCTAAATTATATGTAAAAAACCAGACGTTGCTTTGATACTAATTATTGTAAAAAATTGTAAGTTAACTATCACATAATCATACAAAAAGAAAACGGAGAAGAAAAATAACACAGTAATTTTAATGAGGGTCGACTAAGCCTAATCTTAGGGGCAAAAGCAAAGAGGGTTTTTTACTGTGAATGAGAAGAAAACACAATGCATTTTGTAGAATTTCCAACTAAAAACCCTATGTATAGACCCGAAATAGTCTCAAACCTATAAGAGGAAGGTTTTTCAATCCACGAGAACAATAAGTTTTTTTTCCCAAATCTATTAGAACAATATGTTTTCCCAAATCTATAGGATTATGATTTTTCTAAAAATACAAAAAATTAATTCAAGCCACAAATAACAAGAGCAATTTCACCATGACGATATTTTAATGGTTTCAATTCGGGGCAAAGATTTGTTTGAGATTATGGTGATGGATAGAGGTGTTAATGATTCGGTTGATTACTTCAAAAAAATTCTACCATATCAAATTTTCGGTTAATTTATTGTGTATATTAATTAAAATTGGACTTTTTAAATATTTTCCCGGTCATTTCAGTTTCTTTTCTTTGTTCGATTCATTTCATTACATTTTTGAATTTTATTTTAAAACATCAAATAAAAATATTAAGTGCATTATGATTCTCATTAGTTTCTTAACTTTAAGTGATAAACTTTAAATACACAAAAAAAAGTACAAATCTCATATTAAGAAACAATAGAAAGAATGACTAACTTTTTAATTGTACCTACTTCCAAAAGTATTTTTGTGATGTTTATAGGCGCTTTATCCTTTGCTCTACAAATCAACGTGCATCTCATTTAAAAGACTTACTCCTTATTGATACTTTTTGGTTGAATATATTAAGACAAGTCAACTTATATTAGTGAAAAAAAAAATAAATTTAAATATAATAATGTAATCAATCTTGAAGACCTTAGTTATTTTCATTCCTTCAAATTGTTTCATTTAAGGCAGCAAAAGAATGGGGTATTTGCATTTAAACTTAACTAGTGAAATTTTCGTGCTTCGCGCTATCATTAAAGATATTAGTGAATTTAGTCAAGATAGATAGAGATTAACTCATTTATATATATGCATATAAAAATAATAATTTAGCTCACGATAATTCTTTATATTGATAAATCACACACCCACACATTTATATATATATATATATATATATATATATATATATATATATATATATATATAAAGAGAAAGGAAAAAATTGAAGTAAAAGAAAAGTGAATAGTCCTATACATTTTATTACTATAACCCTTGAATCGTAGTTTGTTTTTGGACCATTTACAGCTTGTTTGGATGGTTGTTACGTATCGTTTCATAATGTATCGTATCGTACTGTATTGTATTGTACTGTATCGTTTGATGAATACAATGTTTGGATGGATTGTGTCATTTTGGCATCGTTTCATGGTATCACGCACTTGTGATATGATGAATAAGCTTGCAATATTATAAAGAAAAATTATGATACAGTATATAAAAAGGTAGGGTAAATACTAAAATAAAATTATTTAATAATAATGAAGGTGAGATTGAGAGAAAAATACCAGGAAACGACGCGACCACACCAAATCGGTCGTTACATAAAGTGGCACATTTCATCGTTACGTAACGACGAATTTAACGATACGATACAATAAAATTTGAGTAACAATCAAAACAAATATTGTATTTAAAGTAACAATACGATACGATACGATAGGTAACAGCCATCCAAACAAGCTGTTACTCTTTGATAAATGGAGGTAATTTGTTCTATATTCAAGGCAGACTATGTCGTTATATTTTATACTTCATCTATAGCAATTTATGTGTTATAATTTTCGAGAGTCAATCTCCTTAACTCAATCAAGAATTCAGACATAAAATCTTTTAAGTTTTTTAGAATAAAATTTATATACTTGAAAATTATATAAAGTATTATAAGTCACAATTCAAAATTTTTAAAAAAAATATGAAATAATCACGGAAAAAGAAAACTCATTTTACTTGTTTCACTCTCGAAATTCAAACACCATCACATAAATTAAATTTTATATTCTTTATAAAATTATACAGTGAACATAAATTCAAACTACCCCTTCAAATTATGAATTTAACCCATAACCAAATGAGTTTATTCAGATTAAAATCTGTTTGCATACAATTCAGTCATCCTCATTAGCTTCCCGAGTTCCTAAAATCAAACGTAAAATCAAGGTTTAAATTTTTTCCTCAACCGAGCTAGCTTTAAGCTTAAACCCAAAATTTCAAATTAACAAATTAGATTATTTTAAAGAATGAGATCACGATTCAAAAGGCGCTGCTAAACTACTTTAATACAACTATTGTTAGTAGTACAATAGAATGCCGTTCACCCTGCAAGCCCTTTGTACGTTCTGATCAACTGATACTTTTCAAACAATAATACGAAAAATTGGTAGAGTAGTTATATAAATGAAGGATGTAAACTGAAATCATCTTGCAAAATTTTACAATGAATATGTATTGTTTTAAAAGGATTTGATGTTAGAGGTATGGTGGCAGACCCTGAAATCTAAAGGTTTCAAGTTGAGCAGAACCAAGATAGAATACATGGAGTGTAAGTTCAATGGTGAGACTCAAGGAGGGGAAGGGGAGTTGAGGCTGGACTCGCAGATCATCCTTAGGAGAGGTAGGGTTACCATAGAATTTATATCCACTTTGCACAAAAATTACAAGTCTATCCACTTCTCGAATAACTTTATACATACGAATCTGAAATAGCAAAAATTTATGTCTGGAGTTTGAACTTCAAAATTTTTTGCCTGAAAAGTGGCCTTATCAAAATTTAAAAAAAAACTTCAGATATTTCCTCCTCAAATTTGGCATGGCTTGCAAATGCAAGTAGGCAACTTTAGTTCATAGTGCAAACTTCAAACAAATTAGTCTGAAGTTAAGAATTAATTTGTAGTACAGACTTCATATAAAATCAGTTTATTATAAACCCTCTTTGCACTAAATAAAAGACCAAAAGATAGCTTTACATTGATATGCGCAAAAAAGGAAAAAACAGAAAGAAGGACGACAGAAATGCCTGAAAGGAATAAAAGAGAAAGAAGAAAGAAGAAAAAAGAAAGAAAAAAGCGAGAGCATTACATGAAACCGGAAGACAATTATTGATGAAGTCAGTTGGTTTTTTAAAATAATCGACTTAAATAACCGTTTCAATTGGTTTTTTGAATATTAATTTTAATTTATTTTAAATAAAAAATCGATCAAAGTTTGGTCGGTTTCTTAAAAATTAAATTTCGCGAGAAATCAAAATAATTTTTCATATTTTTGTGTCAAAAAACCTGACCAAAGTTGGTCGTAAAAAAAATTGAAAAATAAAAATACTTTGGTCGGTTTTTCAATCGGTTT
The DNA here is from genome assembly GCA_026770625.1 of Nicotiana glauca. Lineage (NCBI taxonomy): Eukaryota > Viridiplantae > Streptophyta > Magnoliopsida > Solanales > Solanaceae > Nicotiana > Nicotiana glauca. The sequence continues at coordinate 34,392 of MU677703.1, forward strand.
CTTGACCAATCAAAGTCGGTCGGCCACGGTCTATTTTGGCCGAATTTCTAGTAGTGAATTTCCAAAAAAAATAATAACTTACTACCCTCCAGATTCGTTAGCCACATCTCTTGTCTTATATTTATAGTAGCTTATAAAGTTGTATTGTATAGAGCAAAAGCACAAGCAAAACGGTAATGTGGAGTTATAAACTTCAAATTGAAATAAATCTCTCTTATTTTACTTGTTGAGCTTTCTAAATTGTAAAAATATACCCGTTTCTTATTTCTTCACCTACAACAAAAAAGCACCAATAAAGAAGAGCAAATTGAGGTAAAGAAATACTCAATAGTTGACATATGTTGGTGAATTTATACAGTCATTCAGGTGTCTTGATTATTTCCAATGCTCAAAGTACTAATATTTTATAGATTTATTTTATGTGTATGATATGTCATACACATATTATTTATATAAGTTGGTTCGATTTGGTATCTTTTCGAGTCTTAATATGAAAATAAAAAATTAACTTAATTATTCGATAGGAGTATAGGCTCATAACTAAATTTAAGCATTTATGAGAAAAGAATCTAAAACTCGTTTTGTTAAAGTTCAATTGGGTCCATTGTCAAAGAGGTGCCCAAAAAAAAAATGATATTGTCTAGCCGTTCTCAGGATAATAGCCGAAAAATATATATTTTTTGTATGCATATATATATTTATGTATATTATGTACAAAAAATTATACAAATTTTATAATTTGTATAAAATTATACTAAGGTGCAGAAGCCTATAGTTCAATGGGTAGCAAAGGAGCCAAGTAAACTAAATGATGGGGAAAAAAGGAATCAAAGCCAAGAGGAGCATAATGATAAAGGGGAAAAGTATAAAGAAGCATGGCAAAAAGCAAGTGGAAGAGGTTCTCATAGCAAGCAGAGCAATCAACAACAAGTGGTTCTAAAAATTACAGATGGATTCACTCCTTTGAGGGAGGATCCAATGCTGGAACAAAACAGTTGGGCAGATAAAGTAGAAGAGCAGGAGAGGATGCAGGAGAATACAGGGCAAGAGCCTCAAAAAACCACATATAGTCACATGGAATGTTAGGGGCTTCAACAAAGTGTATAAACAAAAAGAGATGAAGGAGTTTATAAAGGTGAATAATGTGAATATGATTGCAGTAATAGAGCACAGAATAAAAGATGACTTGATTGAGAAAATCATTACAAAAGTAGCTGCTGGATGGAAATGGTATGCAAATAGCTCAGTGAATGGTAAAAGTAGACTGTGGTTGATGTGGGATCCTAACAAAATAATGTTCTCACAACTGAAAATGCACCAACAATTCATACATGAAATAGTGAAGAATGGAAGTGACTCTGTCCAGTTTGCTTTTACAGTTGTTTATGGACGACACACGATAGCTAATAGAGGTGACCTGTGGAACAACTTGAGAGAGCTGGAAGAACAAATGACAATGCCTTGGCTAATCATGGGTGACTTCAATGCAGTTAAGGATATGGAAGATAGAATGAATGGTACTGAAGTACAGTTGAATGAAATAAAGGACTTCTGAGAATTTATGCTGGAATGTCAAATGACAGAACTAGTGACAGTAGGAAGGGGGTTTACATGGACAAACAACCATGTATATAGTAGAATAGATAGGGGGATAGTGAATGCAAAATGGATGCTAGAAAAGGAACTAGTGCAAGTGCAAGTTTTAGATCCACAGTTTTCAAACCATTCACCTTTGAGTATTGACTTGCGACAGAAAACTGACTGCAGAAGAAGACCATTCAAATTCTATAACTGTCTAGCTGAACATACAGAGTTTGAATCAGTAGTGCAGAATGGATGGAGATATAAGAGCAATAAGATGGAAAGTATAATGCAGAATTGAAAGAAGATAAAACATGGCATGAAGAACTTAAACATGCAGGAATATACAAGGATAACAAAGAAAGTTCAACAGAAGAGAGAAGATCTGGCAAATGTGCAAGCTCAAATGAGGCAGAGTAATCAGAGCTGGGATATGTTTGAAGCAGAGAAGGAAGCTAGAGAAGAACTGGAAGAATAGAGTATGATAGAGGAATGGATTTATAACCAAAATAAAGGGTACAATGGCTCCAATTAAGGGATTCAAAGACAACATTCTTCTTTGCAAATATGAAAGGAAGAACAACTCAAAATCACATCAAAATGATAAAAGATGAGGGAGGAAACTGGATAACTAATGAAGATGGAGTGGAACAGGAAGTCATTGGTTTTTATAAGAGGCTTTTGGGGGAATCAACTAGAACTCTACCTGCCATTAACATCACTACTATGAAGGGAGGACATGTACTTACAAGGAAACACCAGCTTAAACTAATAAAGCAATTTACAAGGGAGAATGTCTATGAAGCTCTGAAGGGGATTGATAACTCAAAAGCACTAGGGGATGATGGGCTCAATGGCTATTTTTTCAAGAAGGCTTGGAAGGTAATTGGGCATGAGATCACAGAAGTTGTACTGGAATTCTTCAAAACCAGTAAAATGCATAAACCACTCAATACCACCCTTGTCACTCTTATCCCAAAAGGTAAAAACCCAGAATTCATCAAACATTATAGACCTATATCTTACTGTAATGTTCTGTATAAGATTATATCTAAGACGATAACTAGTAGACTGCAGAAGGTGATGGATTTCCTGGTGGATGAAAGTCAAGCAGCCTTTGTACCAGGGAGAATCTTAAATGACAACATCTTCATAGGACATGAATTGGTGAAAGGTTATGGTCAGAAAGGTATATCCCCAAGGTGTATGATCAAGAGAGATATGCAAAAGGCATATGATTCATTGGAGTGGGTCTTCTTAGAACAAGTACTGGCAGCAATGAACATACCAGACCAATTTATAAAATGGATAATGGCTTGTGTGTCTACAGTCTCCTATTCAATTGTGATAAATGGTAAGCCAACTACTCCATATGATGCCAAGTGTGGGGTGAAACAAGAGGATCCCATATCCCCTTACCTGTTTGTTTTAGCTATAGAGTATCTGACAAGGCTATTGAAGAACTTGCAGCACACACCAGACTTCAACTTTCATCCGAAATGTGAGAAACTCAATATCCTGCAGCTTAGTTTTGCAGATGATCTTCTACTATTTTGTAGAGGAGATCTCAAGTCAGCACAAATGTTAAATGAGTGTTTTCAACAATTCTCCTCAGCATCAGGATTAGTTGCAAACCAAGGGGAAAGTTGCATATATTTTGGAGGTGTGCCGGGACATTTGCAGCACCAAATATTGGCAAGCTTGGGATTCTCCCTAGGTGAATTACCCTTCAGGTACTTAGGAGTACCACTGAGTGCTAAAGGACTATCAGTTAACCAATGTCAACCTTTACTCGACAGAATTCTAGCAAAAGTGCAAAGCTGGACAGCATGATTTCTATCATATGCAGGTAGACTACAAATGATTAAAAGTGTGTTACTATCTATACAATCATTCTGGTCGCAAGTATTTCCTTTGCCAAAGAAGATCCTAATCAAGATTGAAAGCATTTGCAAAAAGTTCTTATGGACAGGGGAGGTAGAGGGAAGCAAGAAGGCTTTGGTTGCATGGACATAACTTTATTGGCCAAAAATAGCAGGAGGCTTGAACATTACAGACATAGTCACTTGGAACAAAGCAACAATCCTGAAGCAGATGTGGAACCTATGCAATAAGAAGAATAGATTATGGATCAAGTGGATTCATATCTATTATATAAAGAAGGAGAAAACATGGAATGTGAAGGCCAATCAAGCAGCATGGACAACTCAAATGATTCTAAAAGCTGGTATCTGATAGAAGCAAGAATCAATGTTGAAGAAGTAATGTCTGGGAAAGACTACTCAATAAGAGATGTATACAACAAGATGAGGGGTGAATTCACAAAGGTTACTTGGAGGATATTAATTTGTAACAATTGTAGTAGTCCAAGGTGGATGTTCATTATGTACATAGCTATCCAAAACAGTCTATACACAAAGGACAAATTGATGAAATGGGGGAGTATTACAAGTGCAAAATGTGTTTTATGTGAAGCAGCTGATGAAAGCCACGACCATCTATTCTTTACATGCAAGTATTCAAGCAGTGTGTGGGAGAAGGTACTGAACTAGGTAGGAATAGGAAGAAGAGCCAGGATATGGTTGGAAGAAATAAAATGGGACAGTACCTATGCAACAGGGAGGAAAACAGATGCAGCCATTTACAGAATGATCCTAGCTAGAGCTGTATATTATCTATGGCAAGAGAGGAACTGGAGAATTTTCAGAAAGAAGAAAAGGAAAGCTGAAGAATTAGTGAGAATGATCATTCAAGCCATACATTGCGGAGGTTCAAAGTGGTTAAAATTGGAGAAGAAGCTACAAACACTCAATTTCTATCCGTAGTCTGAGCTTGATGTGTAGATAGTTGTTTAGGGAAGCAGTGATATAGGATGGGGTTGTATGTCCGTCCATATAGAGAGGGTTTTTGTAAAGATTAGTGCGTGTATTGAGTTTTTCCCCAGAAATAAAGATTAAATTTTATTAAAAAAATTATACAAATTTTATATACTTTTGCGATAACAAACCAAAGATTTTTACAATCCTATGTCATATAGTAAACTATATTACCATCAATGCTTAAATTTTAATATAATTACCTTTTATATACCTAATTATCATTTCTGTACATTTTAAGAGTTTTAATGGTATTAATTAGTCTCCTAATTTAACTCTACCGTACATTTCCACTCCCTCCAAGTTTTTCTTTCCAAATCCCACCCCTTACCCACGTATCAAACCACACCCTACGATTTCCTCTTCAATCACCCACTATTCCTTTTTTAAAATCAGCGAAAATCTGCAACCCCTCCACCATTGACAACCATTAAAAAATTTTGAAGCTTTGAATTCGAATTTGGGTTTTCAAAAGATATTGTTTGTTTGGATTGGATGTTGCTGCTAAGAATTGAGAATTCTCTCTACGTCTCTCTCAATTCCAAATTTCAGTAATATAAAGCAAAGAAAAAGAGAGCAGCAATTCCACCATTGACAACCATTAAAAAGCTTTGAAGCTTTGAATTCGAATTTGGATTTTTAAAAATTATTATTTGTTAGGATTGTGTGTTGTTGAAAATAATTGAAAATATAGTTTGGAGTTTATATCTCAATTTTGAGGGGTTTTGGTGAAGATTAGATTTGGTTTTGGCTGAATTTCAGATTGAAACTCGAAGAATAAGAAGAATAAGACATGACATACATTATATTGCAGATGTTGTAGAAAAATTCTAGAAAAATTATAGAAAAATTGTATTCTGTTGTTTATTTATTTTTCTTTTATTCATTTAACTATTGTATAAAAGTTGAACAATATTGTATAAAAATTATATTTAAATTGTATGATATTGTAGTTGTATATAACTGAGTAGAAATAATGTACGAAAATTATAGATAAGTTGTATAATATATAATTACTTGTACAAAATTTCTTTTTACTATGTATAAATCAGATACAAAATATACAAAAGACATATTGTATAAAATTTGTATTTAAGTTGTATGTTATTATAGATGCATATAACTGGGTAGAAATAATGTATGAAAGTTGTAGATAAGTTGCATAATATATAATTAGTTGTATAAATTTTTTTTATACTGTGTATAAATCAGATACAAAATATACAAAAGATATATTGTATAAAATTTGTATAAAATTTGTATTTAAGTTGTATGATATTGTAGTTATATTTAACTGGACAGAAATAATTTATGAAAGTTATAGATAAGTTATGGATAAGTTGTATAATATATAATTAGTTGTATAAAATTTGTTTTTTTACTATGTATAAAGCAGATACAAAATATACAAAAGACATTGCATAAAATTTGTATAAAATAACTTATCTATCGTATAAAATAACATATTGAGTCCCATAAAGTGATAGAGATGCAAGAAAGATCGTAGTATAAGGCGTATATGTTTAGTTAAGTTCTTTTTAGGCTATATAATTTAGAATAGAAGTCATAAGCTTGGTATATATCTACCAGAGAAGATGGAATGGTAGCGCAACGCCGCTCTAGGTAAAAGTTTTTGTAGTGGAGGCAAGGGCTTTGTTTTGTGAATCTATGAGGTGTCAATTAGAAGAAAATCTTTTTCTTTTGTTCAATTTGAAAAATATATCTTGGTATTAGCCTTGTATTTTTTTGAAAAGATGGTAGGTGTCTTTTAGCTTGGAGAAAAATCAATTGGATTAAGAGATTCGAAAAGCCAGACTAACGACGATGACCTTTCTATGAATTTTGCTAAATAAGTTTGACTGGGGCTCTTTCTGATTCCAATTAGAAAAATAAAAAAGCAGAGACAAACCACTTGTTTGAATTGACGTAGGCTTATGAATTATGATGTAAAGAAAAAAAGGAAAATGGTGTAACTAAATCCGTGAATTGAAGGCACTAATAATGGATTGAGAGTCTTTTAAGGTGGAATGTATATATTTTATAAACAAAACTTGTGTAGGTAGGGTAATTTACTAAACATGAATATTTAGGGTAATATAATTTACTATATGGCATAGAAATGTAAAAATTCCAAAGATAAATAGTTTCGATCATGGGATAAAAGTGATCTTTTGCTCAAAAAAGAATCTAAAGCTCGTTACTCTCTCTGACGTGAATAGAAGTGTCACGACCCGAATTTTCCATCCTCGGGAGTCGTGATGGCACCTACTCGTGAAAGTTAGGCAAGTCGCGTAATATAGAATCACTAACCCTTTTATTAGCCCTTTTAAAATTTAAATCAACACGCACTCAACAATGAAATATTAACGATAAATAAATACATGCGGAAGACGTAATCTGATAACTTAGCCAAAAACCAGTAAGACAATACCAACATACACCTCTACCCCGAATCCGGTGTCACAGTATCACAGACCAACTACGAATACTACATACAAATATATGGAAAGAAAGATACAATCTGTCTCTGAAGTAAATGAAAACAGAATACATATAAAGATAGAAGAGAACGCTGGGCCTGCGGGCGCCTGCAAAACTACCTCGAGATCTCTGACTGGACTGAAAGCAGCCACCTAAAGATACGGTCCAAAAGCTACCTGTCACGACCCGGATTTCCCACCCTCAGGAGTCGTGATGGCGCCTACTAATAGGAGCTAGGCAAGCCAACTCAATTTACTTCATTTAGCAATTTTCGACCATTTAATAAAAATAAAACATAATATGATGAAGAGGAAGTCTTAAATATAAATAACTGAAAATAAATGCAGAAGTTCACTCACAAACTCTACCCAGAACTAGAGTCACTAACTCACAAACGTCTGTAGAATACTAAAAATAAAGTCTGAATAAAATACAATACTATTTTTTCCGGTACAAGGACAACAAATGGAATATATATAGAAGAGACTCCGGGCCATATGGACGTCAGCAAGCCTACCTCGGGATCTCTGGACTGAAGTCAGCTCCCAACGCTCCTACTGTTGTCCAAAAGCTGCTGCTCCGGTACTGTGATCTGTGCAAAAAGATGCATAGAGTGTAGCATCAGCACAACCGACCCCATGTACTGGTAAGTGTCTAGACTAACCTCGACGAAGTAGTGACGAGGCTAAACCAGACTACCAGATAAACCTGTGCAGTTATGAAATATATTGCGGAAAATAAATAGGAAATAAGCAGTTTATAAAATGAGGGGGAAACATGATGTGGGGAGGCAACAATTAAAACAAGAAGTCTAAACTTAAGGATAGAACAACCAACAGAAACTTAAATCCGGAATAAACACACTTAAGCTATAATTTGTTGCGGCGCGCAACCCGATCCTCAATCATCACTGTTGCGGCGTGCAACCCGAACCATAAGTATACAATGTTGTTACGGCGTGCAACCCAATCCACAATAATATAGTGTTGTTGCGACGTGCAACCCGATCCATAAATGTATAGTGTTGTTGCGGCGTACAACCCGATCCACGATTATCACTGTTGCGGCGTGCAACCCGATCCATAAATGTATAGTGTTGTTGCGGCGTGCAACCCGATCTACGATTATCACTATTGCGGCGTGCAACCCAATCCATATATAAATAACAAAACTTCACCCAATAAACAATCACAAGTAAGGGGTAAGGGGGGTAACAACTAGTGACAACAATCCCGGCAAGGGAATATAACAACATAACTAAATCCCGACAAGAGAGAAAATCAACCAAACCAATAACACATCCTGGCAAGGGAGTAACCATCAACTCTTTATCTTTCTTACACTTCTCGCTTATAATTCACTTTAACATTCGAGCCATCGCTCCAAGAGTCATTTCATATCATGTACCTTCTCAATCCGTTGCACAACTCGAGCCATTTCTCCATGGAGTTTAGTAATCATAATCTCTGTCTCATGCTCTTTACAGTATATAAAAATCATCAAATAAGCATGGAAGAGTCACAACAATTCAGGATAATCTCAATATAAGGACACACAGTCATGCTAGACACCAGTGTATAGATACTCGCCACCATGCCTATACACCGTACTTGACAAATAGCAATTAGCAAATAAGACTATACTCCTATTCCCTCAAGCCAAAGTTAGACCAAACACTTACCTCGAATACTCCAAACTCAACTCAAGCCCCTAGAATAGCTTTACCCTTCGAATTCGGCTCCAACTCGGTCAAATCTATGAAATAATGACCTTATAATATCAATAATAGCTAAACAAATCAAACCCAATGCCTAAATATGAATTTCTAGCTTTCTTCCAAAAATTTCCAAAATCGACCCCGGGCCCGCTTGGTCAAAAATACGAGGTTCGAACCAATTTCATGTCACCCATTCCCCCACGAGCCCGAATTTATAATTTGTTTTCAAATCCGACCCCAAAACGAGGTCTAAATCAAAGAAAATTGAAAAATCCTAACTCTACCCTTTTCCCCCAATTTCAACCCTAGATTACATGATTTAGGTTTAGAAACTCATTAATTAATGAAGGAAGATGAAGGAAATGAGTGGGAATTTACTTACCCAAGAAGCTTTGGTGAGGAAGTGCTCAAAAATTCGCTCAAGAGCTGTGGAGAAGAAGAACTCGTGTGAAATTTGGGAATAATCCCGTCAATGGTCTATTTTTGAATATTAAAAATCACTGGGCAAAAATGCCATCGATTTCACGGGAAGGGGGCCGCGTTCCGAAGGGTAACTGGGCAAGGCATCGCGTTCGCGATTAGGATGATGCGAACGCGAAGAAGAAAGCTGGGGGGGGGGGGNACCTATGCGAACATGATGAGTAAAATGAAGGCTAAGTCTTCTGAGACAAAATACTCTACGCAAACGCAAGGAGGTGATGGGAACGCGATAAAGGATGAAAGCTGAAGCTTCGCGAACGCGGGAGGCATAGTGCGAACGCGAAGAAGAAAATCACTGAGCAAAAATATCAGATTTTTCTGTAACTTTTTACTAAGTTCAAAACACCCTGAACCACCTCCAAAACACTCCCGAGCCCTCGGGGTTCATAACCAAACACACACACTAACTCAACAACCTCATACGAACTTAACCGTGCGATCAAATTGCCAAAAAAACATAAAAACGAGGAATCAAACCTCAAAATTATCACTTTTCATCCAAACTTCTTGAACTTCCCATTTTAGATATTTAGGTCCGAAACACGTCAAATGACGTCCGATTTTGACCAAATTACACATAAACATCTTAAACCATATATTAGACCTATACCACATGCCGGAACCAAAATACGGGCCCGATACCAATACTTTCTAATCCATTTTCATTTCAAATTTTCATATTCATTTCAGAAAAATAATTTCTTGCAAAAATTTATTTCTCGGGCTCGGGACTTCGGATTTCGATTTTGGGCATACGCCCGAGTCCCATATTTTTCTACGGACCTTCCGGGACTGTCGAATCACGGGTCCGGGTCCGTTTATCCAAAATATTGACCAAAGTAAACTTTAATCATATTAATATCAAAATTTATCAAATTTTCACAGAATTCACATTCAAGCTTTCCGGCTACGCGTTCGGATTGTGCACGCAAATCGAGGCGACTAAAGTGAGGTTTTCAAGGCCTCAAAAGCATGTAAAAGAGAGAAAATAGGTGATGACCCTTTGGGTCGTCACACTACCGCTATGGGATCTGCACATAGTGCAGAGTGTAGTATCAGCACAACCGATCCCATGTGCTGGTAAGTGCCTGGCCTAACCCCAGCAAAGTAGTAATGAGGCTAGGACCAGACTGTAAATAAACCTGTGCAGTTATATAATACGCAACGGAAAATAAAACAGAAATAAACAAGTAAAGATGGGAGGGGGTACATGTTGCGGGGGAATATCAATACCAACAGTAAATTAAGATAAAGGCATGAGAACAATTTAGTATTTACAGCAAAATAATAATAACACTGTTACGGCGTGCAACCCGATCCCTATCATTTACCACTGTTGCGGCGTGCAACCCAATTCAATTATATCATTGTTGTGGCGTGCAACTTGATCCATTTATATCATTGTTGCCACGTGCAACCCGATCCATTTATATTATTGTTGCTGCATGTAACCCGATCCAAGCACAATATTGTTGCGACGTGCAATCCGATCCAATTACAATATTGTTGCGGCGTGCAACCCGATCCAAATATAGTATTGTTTTGGCGCACAACCCGATCCACATATACAATTCCACACCAAACCCAACAAGAGTCCCGACAAGGGATCAATAAAGAAACAATACTATCCCGGTAAGGGAATCAACAATAAAAGTAAAACACGTCTCGACAAGGGAAAACCAGCGATAACCAAACTTGTTCTAACATCTAACTACCTCAACTAGAACCAATACTCAATCATAAGTAATTTTCACGAGCGTAATCACAATCCTTGCTCAACATAGAGATTCAACAACTTAGGCATTTGTAGTATCCATTAAGAGCACAACAATTTCAATTTAAGACTCACGGTCATGCTCGACACCAACGTATAGATACTCGTCACCATGCCTATACGTCGTACTGAACAAATAACATGTAGCAAATATGATACAACTCCTAATCCCTCAAGCTAAGGTTAGACCAAACACTTACCTCGATACCACGAACACAATTCACGTCTCGACTATCTTTTTACCCCTTGATTCCACCACCAATTCGCTCGTATCTAGTTATAAGTTACTTAATTACATCAATAAATGCTAAATGAATCAATTCCAATGCATGGAAATAAGTTTTCCAAAGTTTTATCCAAAAAGTAAAAAATTATCCCCGGGCCCACATGGTCAAAACCCGAGGTTCGAACCGAAACCCGATTACCCATTCCCTTACAAACCCAAATATATAGTTTGTTTTGAATTCAGAACCGAAACCCGATTACCCATTCCCTCACAAACCCGAATATATAATTTGTTTTGAAATCAGACCTCAAATTGAGGTTCAAATCCCTAATTTTTGAAAAACCTAGGTTCTACCCTAAACAACTAATTTCCCCCTGAAAATCATTGATTTTGAGTTGAAATCATGTCAAAAGATATTAATGATCGAAGAAAACGAGTTAAAATTGACTTACAATCGATTTGGAAGAAGAGTTGTCTTTGAAAAATCGCCCAAGAGTGTTTTGGTTTTGAAAGAGTGTGAAAAGTGAAAGATTTTTTGACTAAGTTATACTTATAGGTTGTAGGTATCGCAATTGCGATCAGGGTTTGCAATTGCGAACTCAAGCTCTGTTAAGCTCACATTTGTGAAGTTGCATTTGCAAGGAAGGGCTGGCCTAGGCTATTTCGCATTTGAGACTCAGCCCTCACATTTGCGAACTCGCATTTGCGAGCTAGGCTTCACAAATGCGAAGCCTGCAATGAAACAGCTGAAGTCTGCAATTTCTCAAGTCCAAAATCCACCATGTGGCCTATCAAAAACTCACCCGAGCCCTCGGGGATCCAAACCAAACATGCACACCAACCTAAAAACATCATACAAATCAAATCAATAAAATAACATTAACAACTATTATCACGACCCAAACCCCACTCTGATCGTGATGGCGCCTCTCGTGAAGACAAGACCAGCCAGACCATTTTAGAACACCACTTTTAAACAATTAATCAGTTCAATAATAGTTCGAATATGATTTAATGATATTAATTAACGTAATTACAACCCAACACAGCCCTAACCGGGGGTGTCACAAGTCACGAGAATATATAAGAATGAAATTTCCACTTTACAGTCTAAAAATACACTGAACAAGAATAATGAACAACCTAGAAGGATAGTAGTGCTGCGAACGCTGGCAGTCACCTCGCTAAAATCTCTACAACTCTGCCTCCACGCAGCCAATACCCGCTACTGGGTGAATAAATACTTGCAACTGCACCCGAGGTGCAGGGAGTAAAGTGAGTACTCCAACTCAGTGAGTAATAAAAGTAAATAATAACAGAGCAGCAAGAAACCACGTAAAGCAACCAACATGCTGTATAGAACCCGGGTACAATGTCTGAGAAAAATAGTGAAATCTTTAGAAAATACCTTGGCTCAGTTCAAATCTCTTTTGAAAATGATCTTTTCAATAATTACGAGAAACGATTTCAAAATAGTTAATGCTAATAAGCATAGAAAATCCGCCCCTCGGGCTCTCTCTCTCCGATCACTCTCAGAACAATATCACATAGTAGCCGCTGCGGCGTGCAGCCCAATCCATATCTCACTGCGGTGTGCAACCCGATCCATATGGGTATCCGCGCTCACTGTGGGGGTGCAGACTCCGGAGGGGCTCCTACAGCCCAAGCACTATATCACTGCGGCGTGCAGTCCGATCCAATATATACATACTGCGGCATGCAGTTCGATCCAATATATACATACTGCGGCGGGCAGTCCGATCCATATATAATATACTACTGCGGCGTGCAGTCCGATCCATATATAATATACTACTGCGACATGCAGTCCGATCCATATATAATATACTATTGCGGCGTGCAGTCTGATCCATATATAATATACTACTGCGGCGTGCAGTCCGATCTATATATAATCCTCACGTCTAGGCTCTCGGCCTCACATCCCTCAGTGTGTCCTCACATCTGGCCGTCGGCCATACTCAGTCAGAATATCATCACAAGCCCCTCGGGCATTAAAACAGTAGTCCCCAGCCCAAATTATCATTTAAAATATCATTTAAGACTCAAATCTGAGTAAAAGTGGCGGACTTATAAAATAGTGGAGAAACAATATGACTGAGTTCAAGTAATAAGTCAAAATAGTGAAAATAATCCCCGAAGGATTCAAATAGTTGGCACGAAGCCCAAATATGGAAATCAGCCCAAACAGCAGTGATAACAAATAAATTCTAGTCAAATACGCAGCAAATTGATCAATCAGGACGGACCAAGTCGCAATCCCCAGTAGTGCTCTACCCCACGCCCACTATCCGACATGCAAGTCACCTCAATATAGCACTACGATGTGCAATCCGGGGTTTCAAACCCTCAGAATATCATTTACAATCATTACTCACCTCGAACCGGTGAAATCTCTAGCTCACGATGCCTTTTCCCCTTTAATCGGTCTCCACGCGCATCAAATCTAACCAAAATCAGAGCGACTGCATCACAATATGCTAAGGGAACAATACCCAATCGAAACAACTGAAAAATATCAAGAATCTCAAAATTATCAAAAACCCGAGCCCCGGGCCCACTTCTCGAAAAATCAGGAAATTAACATTACCGGATTCTTTATCTCGCTACGAGTTCATACATACCAAGAACTCTCAAATCTGAGTTCAAATGACCTATCAAATGCCCAAATCAAATTTCAAATTCTCAAGCCCTAGTTCTTCAATTTGGCTATATTTTCATGAATTTCAAGGATGATTTCACAATATAATCATGTATTTAGTTCATATGGCTTACCTCCAATCACTTCCCGTCAAAACCCCTTCAATTCCCATCCAAAAGCTCTCAAGGTTGCTCAAAAATGGAGGAAAAATGGGTTTGGTTCGCGGATGAAATGTTTTTAACATTCTGTCTGGGTACTGTAGCTAACCCTATGTGATCACATTAGAGCTCCTGTGATCGTATAGAACAAAATTCCCGGGCACTGTAACTAACTATATGCGATCGCATAGAACAAAATTCTAGGGCACTGTAGCTAACCCTATGCAATCGCAACACATTCTATGCGATCGCATAGAGCAAAATTGCTCTGCACTGACTGTTGCATTTCTGCAGCAATTTCCAACTTCAAAAATTCCCGTTAGCCATCCGAAATCACCCCGAGGCCCTCGGGACCTCAACCAAACGTACCAACATATCTTAAAACATCATCCAAACTTGTTCCAATCATCAAAATGCATCAAATAACACTAAAATCATCAATTCTCATCGGATTCAAGCCTAATTTTCTAAAAACTTCCGAAATACACTTTCGATAAAAAACCCGACCAAACCATGTACGAATGACCTCAAATTTTGCAAACATATCCCAAATCACCTAACGAAGCTACAGAAACTCTCGGAATTCCATTCTGACTCTCGAATCAAAATCTCACCTATCAACCGGAAACCGCCAAAATACTAACTTCGCCAAAACGAGCTAATTTCTACACCGGACTTCCAAAATCAATTCCGATCACACTCCTAAGTCACAAATCATCCCCCGAAGCTAACTGAATCATTGGAATTCAAATCCGAGCCCTCTAACACATAAGTCAATGTCCGATTAACTTTTCCAAAACAAACCTTCATTAAAGAGACTAAGTGTCTCATTTCCTACTAAAACCAATCCAAATCAACTAGTTCACACCCAACATTGATAATGAAGCATAAAGAAATAGGAAATGGGGAAAACGGGGCGGTAACTCACGAGATGACGGGTCGGGTAGTTACATCCTCCCCAACTTAAACAAACGCTCGTCCTCGAGCGTACCCAGAGTTGTCCTATAAGCCAACCAAAAGCTGAACGACCTTATCAAGCATAAACCCGGGGGTGACCCCATGTCGCCCTATCTCACATGGGTCCGATAACACGTTTTAAATAAAATCACACAATCCAGTCTAGCCCATAAATCATAGAACCACATTTCACTTTTGGGAATCATACATAAGATCAGAACCTCACACCTATATTTAGAATAAGTCTGAACCAGCTGTAATAGCCCATACCTGCAACCTCAGGTGCAATCATATGATATTCTACATAACCCAAACACTTGAAACGATAACTTCTATTCACAGCAGCTGCCCACAACAACCAAATACCGATAGAAATATCTTATTAGCCAAGGTGTCCTTCTAACACTTTCATATACTGCCAACGGTAATTGAAACACGCAATAAACCATAATCATTGCTCAGATCAACCATTCATGAGGCAATTTCTCCTTTGGCAATTACCATAACAAATTTTTTGAACCGAACCTCGATATTTACCCCTCAAACATGCTGAAATCAAATCCGTTCGTATTCATTAATGACCCCAACGATCACTTCAAACCCAACACACCACTCTGGTAATATGACACATCAATACAGACTTAAGCCATAACTTGCATAATACACGCACCAATAAGAAACGGTCTGAACATACTCAAATCATGAAAAATGACTCAAGGGAAAGAGCTGTACCTCAAGCTCCTCAGTACCATCACAATACAAGGCTGAGACCCCGTCTCACATCATAGAAATAGAACACCTGAATCTACCCCGAAAGGTCATATCTCCACGTGGCCTCGCCACAATGCGCGATCCTATCCAAACACTGTTACACATGAAATACCTCAAGTTGATATGCTCAAAATCGACAGCCACGCACAATTTGATGTCTAGAACCCTAGCAATTCATTACACCCATGGTGAAACAGATAACATACAATGTGCAACCCGAAAGGTCATAACCAACACTCCATTTATCGAGCAACACCCAATTACTCTTCCCGCTCGACTTTCACTCTGAATCCCCAATAGAACCGCACCATATGTGCCCATAACCAACAAATCATAACGTCTCACAACACCGAAAAACAACTCAAGCTGAATACGTAGCCACATCAGCCTGCCAACGAACTCATTACCAAGGAGCCTCAAGCTGCTCCTTCCACTACTACAACTCCTGCCAGAGCCGTACGATACGGTGCCCCGTATCAAATCAATATCGAAATCCATAACCTCGCCCAGTGACATGCCCGGCCACAAGAAACGCATCCAAAAAGTCCCTCAACACCGGAACTGAACCAGTGGTAGAAACCTCTGCACTGACATCCATCACGAAGGCCCAATTAAGAAAATCAGTCCTTCCCAGCCATCCGCTGGTCTTTGGAATACAAACCACTCTGCTAGAACATAATTCGATGCACCTCGCCACTCAACCCGTGGCATTTTCCGGCATAGCCCATAGCGCAATAGTCTAGAATAACCCAACACTGAGACAGCCAGTCCACACCCCGAAATCATATCCAAAATCTAACATACCAAGCAAAGAAAGATCCATTTGAGCCTCCAAATCCCAATAGCCGCTAAACGGTGTTGATACACACGATCCACATCTACTACATAGTCTGTACATGAGAAATTCCAGTCTCCAACTCCATACAGCACACGAATCACCATACCTGATCCCAAATTCGCCGTATGAATATATATCACACCTCAAGTACCCAATCATTCCCCGAAAAATATTCTAAAATTTCCCCTGTGCCATTCAACAAAATCAGATTTCGGTAATCGACCTAACAAGAAAGCACCGCAATACTACCGAAGTGCCATCAACTTAATCACATTGCCCTTTTACTGAAACATATACCCTCGTCAAATCACTATGATTAGCAACACCATTTCCTTAATCATCTGAAGATCGATTCTCTAATCACCTAAAACTGCCCGTGCTGCTTAAGAATTTAATGACTTTCCATTCAGAACTGAACCGTAACCTTACACGCACGAATCCCATTCCTCCACAACATATCGCACATATCATACCACCATAGGATAACATGAGAACTCCATCTGCCATCCTAACCACAAACATCTACGTACTCAACTAGTCAAGAACTCTTCATTGGTCCCATCTAGAAGAAAAATCACTACACATCCCATGCTACACATGCCCATAGAAAATATATACATCTCCAAACCACGGTGGAACACAACAAGAATTCTTTCCTAATTCTATTTGCACAAGCTAAACTGTCAGGACTGAATCCTTCTAACTAGACCAGACTAAACAAGCTGTCAGAACTCAAGAGCTTTGCTGCAAAATACCTGTACGAACTCATTGCCTCGAACATATGCAAATAATTAATCACCTCCTTACCATACCGATTCGGTATTCTATCAAGACACTCCACCCATCCAAATTTCCTTCTATTCCATCCTCAACTTGAAATTTCCTCTTGCCGTAGCACCAAAATGCCTCACCAAGGCTTACCACACGAGACCCAAGCATGAACCACACTGTCTGAAACCCATGAGACGCTAAATACTCTCCCTCGAATATTCCCAAAAATGCCATATTCCGCAACACTTTATCCTGAAGAACTTCCTGTGAATCTAAATCTGTTGCCTTTACTTTCCTGATACTGATGCATAGAATCCCATAAGTAACATAGAAATACCACAAATCTGAACCTCTTCCAATGAAAATACAGTTTCTAACCACACATGCAACTTTAAGATACCCGATTGTTCCCTGTAGACTCTTGATCACATTAGAACCATTTTCTAAAGTCATTCTCTCTTATTCAAATTGCAACTTACCTGACCTAACGAACAAAACCACCCGTGCCTCATTAGCACGCCGATGCCATAAAATGAAATCCTTATCCCAATACAACCAGGCAACTCCCCGCTCTATGTGCCGAGCATTCTTTACCAACAACACTCTAAACATTCCGTGATTCTCATACTCTATAAAACATAATATGTCCTCTATCACAATTTTGCTTCACTCGTGCCATCCTCGGCTCAATTTCTGCGACCAGAACTGATTCGCCAGCATGCCTCAAACCGGAACCAACATAGCACATAACCGTGCAATCGTCTAATCAACCTCCCCAACTTGGCTCGAAGCCATATATCAGGACACACTCAATAACCCATAATTCTTTTACTCTAATGATGCCACAATATCATAGTGAGATTAAACTCAAATCGTCTACAATTTTGTGAAAACATAGATCATCTAGTACTGTAATCCTCTACAAATCTCGCATTCATCTCTACATTAATTGAGTCCACTCTCTTAAGCGACCCGAATTTTCAAATTTCAACACGTACACATGGGATCTTTTAACATACATATAAGGATCATACCACTTAAGAACACTTCGCAGGAGATAACCCACCTACTTCGCCTCAATTTAGTATTTCAGTATACCTTCCACCGTTATACCCATTACACCATCATTTAGTCTTTCCTGGGCCTGAACTCATACTGCCACATGTAATGCACTTCACTCCCCAACTAGGAGACACGAAAATATTCTTCACGCGCCCATAGTTAGGGCTACACATCAAATCACAATAGGAATCGAACACTTAACAGTTCATCTATTATCCAGCAGACTTCTTCGTCACTACCAAGTCATATAGATACATCTCGCAGTACTAACATACTCATCACATAGATATCCAACCACCATTCCGGCTAATAGGGACAATACCAAACATATATGTTCAAATCACTTGCTCACACAATTAGCACCTCGGTGCTCAAGCCATAGGCAAAGATCCGGCCTCAAGTCCTTTAGACTGGCCCAACATTAAACTCACGGAGATTACATCTCGCCCCTTGATTGGGGAATCACAAGCCATCAAATCACAACTGATACTGAGCGCTCATGCGCGCATACAAACGCGTGAAAGGAATTTTAAAAGTTTCTTTTCAAGCTGAATCAAGAACGCACGATAAGAATTCAAGAATGTGAAGTTTTCCTAAAGGTTCAGCAGCCTCTCGAGGATAAATACAGACGTCTCTGTACCGATCCGCGAGACTCTACTAAACCTGCTCATGACTCGCGAGACCTAGTAACCTAGGCTCTTATACCAACTTGTCACGACCCAAAACCCACTCCGGTCGTGATGGCGCCTCTCGTGAAGACAAAGGCCAGCCAGACCATTTCAGAACACCACTTTTAAGCAGTTAATCAGTTCAATAATAGTTTGAATATGATTTAATGATATTAATTAATGTAATTACAATCCAACACAACCCTAACCGGGGGTATCACAAGTCACGAGCATCTATAAGAATAAAATTTCCACTTTACAGTCTAAAAATACACTGAACAAGAATAATGAACAACCTAGAAGGACAGTGGTACTGCGAACGTTGGCAGTCACCTCGCTAAAATCTCTACAACTCTACCTCCACATAGCCAATACCCGCTACTGGGTGAATAAATACTTGCAACTGCACGTGAGGTGCCGGGAGTAAAGTGAGTACTCTAACTCAATGAGTAATAAAAGTAAATAATAAAAGAGCAGCAAGAAACCACGTAAAGCAACCAACATGCTATATAGAAGCCGGGTACAATGTCTGAGAAAAATAGTGAAATCTGTGAAATCTTTAGAAAATACCTTGGCTCAGTTCAAATCTCTTTTGAAAATGATATTTTTAATAATTACGAGAAACGATTTCATAATAGTTAGTGCTAATAAGCACAGAAAATTTGCCCCTCGGGCACAAACACCACAGTATGATAGATAAAAGGCAAATAAGTATGCAAGATGAGCACATAAAAGTTCGCCCCTCGGGCAATATCTCAAACTGAACCAGCTCCTCGGGCTCACTCTCAACAGCACGCTCAGCCCCTCGGGCTCTCTCTCTCCGATCACTCTCAGAACAGTATCACATAGTAGCCGTTGCGGCGTGTAGCCTGATCCACATATCGCTGCGGCGTGCAGCCCGATCTATAGATCACTACGGCGTGCAACCCTATCCATACGGGTACCCGCGCTCACTGTGGGGGTACAGACTCCGGAGAGGCTCCTACAGCCTAAGCGCTATATCACTGCGGCGTCCAGTCCGATCCAATTATAATATACTATTGCGGCATGCAGTCCGATCCATATATAATATTCTACTGCGGCGTGTAGTCCGATCCATATATAATCCTCACGTCGAGGCTCTCGGCCTCACATCCCTTAGTGTATCCTCACATCTGGCCCTCGGCCACACTCAGTCAGAATATCATCACAAGCCCCTTGGGCATTAAAACAGTAGTCCCCAGCCCAAATTATCATTTAAAATATCATTTAAGACTCAAATCTGAGTAAAAGTGGCGGAGTTGTAAAATAGTGGATAAACAATATGACTGAGTTCAAGTAATAAGTTAAAACAGTGAAAATAATCCCCGAAGGATTCTAATAGTTGGCACGAAGCCCAAATATAACAATCAGCCCAAACAACAATGATAACAAATAAATTCCAGTCAAATACGCAGTAAATTCATCAATCGGGACAGACCAAGTCGCAATCCCCAGCGGTGCTCTACCCCACGCCCATTATCCGGCGTGCAAGTCAGCTCAATATAGCACTACGATGTGCAATCCGAGGTTTCAAACCCTCAGGATATCATTTACAATCATTACTCAGCTCGAACCGGTAAAATCTCTAGCTCGCGACGCCTTTGCCCCTCAAATCAGCCTCCACTCACGTCAAATCTAACAAAAATTAGAGCGACTACATCACAATATGCTAAGGGAACAATACCCAATCGAAAACAATCAAAAAATATTAAAAATTTCGAAATTAGCAAAACCCCGAGCCCCGGGCCCACTTCTCGAAAAATTAGGAAATTAACATTACCGGATTACTTATCTCGCCACGAGTTCATACATACCAAGAACTCTCAAATCTGAGTTCAAATGGCCTACCAAATGCCCAAATCAAATTTCAAATTCTCAAGCCCTAGTTCTTCAATTTGGCTATATTTTTATGAATTTCAAGGATGATTTCACAATATAATCATGTATTTAGTTCATATGTCTTACCTCCAATCACTTCCCATCAAAACCCCTTCAATTCCCATCCAAAAGCTCTCAAGGTTGCTCAAAAATGGAGGAAAAATGGGTTTAGTTCGCGGATGAAATATTTTTAACATTCTGTCCGGGTACTATAGCTAACCATAAGCGATCGCATAGAACAAAATTTCTGGGCACTGTAGCTAACCCTGTGCGATCGCATAGAATAAAATTCCAGGGCACTGTAGCTAACCATATGCGATCGCAACACATTCTATGCGATCGCATAGAGCAAAATTGCTCTGCACTGACTGCTGCATTTCTGCAGCAATTTCCAACTTCAAAAATTTTCGTTAGCCATCCGAAATCAGTCTGAGGCCCCCGGGACCTCAACCAAACATACCAGCATATCTTAAAACATCATCAAAACTTGTTCCAATCATCAAAACACATCAAACAATACTAAAATCATCAATTCTCATCGGATTCAAGCCTAATTTTCTAAAAACTTCCGAAATACACTTTCGATTAAAAACCCGACCAAACCATATCCGAATGACCTCAAATTTTGTACACATATCCCAAATCACCTAACTAAGCTACAGAAACTCTTGGAATTCCATTCTGACTCTCGGATCTAAATCTCACCTATCAACCGGAAACCGCCAAAATACTAACTTCGCCAAAACGAGCTAATTTCTACACCGGACTTCCAAAATCAATTTCGACCACACTCCTAAGTCACAAATCATCCCCCGAAGCTAATCGAATCATCAAAATTCAAATCCGAGCCATAAGTCAACGTCCGGTTGACTTTTTCAAAATAAACCTTCCTTAAAGAGACTAAATGTCTCATTTCCTACTAAAACCAATTCAAATCAACTCCTTCACACCCAACACTGATAATGAAGCATAAAGAAATAGGAAATGGGAAAAACGTGGCGGTAACTCACGAGACGACGGATCGGGTCGTTACAACTATTAAATTAGCATCAAAATCATGAAATTTTTTAGGAACTTCAAATTTGCTAATACGATCCGATTCACGTCGTTTCAAGTCCGTTTCTTACCAAATTTCATAGACTTATCTTAAATCACTTACAAGACCTATATCGGATGCCAGAACTAAAATACGGGCCCGATACCATCAAGTTTTAAACACTTTTCATTTTCAAAAACTCATAAATATTCTAAAAAATATTTTTCTTTAAAAATTTATTTCTCGGGCTTGAGACTTCAGAAATCGATTTCGGGCATACACCCAAGTTCCATATTTTTCTACGGACCCTCCGGATCTGTCAAATCACGGATCCGGGTCTGTTTATCCAACATATTAACCAAGTCAACTTAATTCATTTTAAAAATTAAAATTTACCATTTTTCACAAATTTTCAAATATTGGCTTTCCGGCTATGCGCCCTAACTCCGCACGCAAATCGAAGTGAGACAGAAAGAGGTTTTTAAGGCCTCGTAATGCAGAGAGTTTAATTTTAAAACTATTAATGACGTTTTGGGTCATCACAAGAAGGGGTTGGGTTGTGACACTAAGTGGCCACGGAAGAGGTTGCTAAGGTTAGCATTACTATAGAAACAACGGCGGAGGCAAGGGCGGATTTATAGATAAAATTATGGGGCACACGAGCCCATATTTTCTTTATAAAACTAGATATGTTATGTATATATTTTCTAAAATTGGTATAATATTAACCGTTGACACCCATGCTCCAAGAAGGTTGAATGGTGCACTTGATTGAAGGTTAAGTTATTTATCAAGAGGAATAAGGATCAATTCTTACTTAATACATTTTCTCCTCTTTTTTTAGTACTGCACATATGTACTAGAAATTCTAAAACTGCCACTGGGCGGAAGTAAAATTTTCATCAAGGAATTTGACATTTTCTATGTATAAGTAAAAAAAAAAAAAAAACCTTTTTAAATAATGTAATATTTCAGTAAAGGTGATTTAGATAAACTCTCGCCCTCTAGATCTAACCTTTCAGAGAAGATATATTTAAAGTTAAAAAAAGAGTTTATAGAAGCCAAATTATATTTGAGTACTTGTAGTTATTATTATTCTTTTGCGGAAGTTGATAGTTTAAAATAACTTTATTTAGAACACACCTCCAAACCACTAAAGTGCAAAAACTTGAACTCAAACAATGCTTTCTTGCAAATTCTCCTTAAGAAAAAAATCAAAACTTCAAATTACTTGCAACAAAAGTTTAAAATTTTACAAACAAATGCCACAAAGTCTGTGTGTATACAAATTTGTTTCACTTAATCATGATAAGTATTCTCAACTCGTTGAATAAATTAACAAGGTAACTTGATATTATTTGATGAAACATGTTGATACGTATAAGTTTTTACCGGGTCAGTTAGGGCATGCAAGGTAACAATTAAAATATGTAAGTTTTTACCGGGACAATTTTCTCTATGCCAACAAACCAGGCAAGCTGGCTGTGCCAGGGTCAGGGAAGTATCTACATCTCCCTCCCAAATATTTCTTAACATTTGACAGCTTGTGACAAGAGCTTTTGACTACACAGAAACCCCCACTCCCTCCAATCTGGATACCCCTACTCCTAGCCAAAAAATGAGAATATTAGATGATATATCAAGAAACAACGATAAGTACACTGATAATAGGCTATATAGATGCTATCAAAATCATGAAATTTATTAGATGAATACTTTTGTAGTTTTATCTTGATTTTCTATGAGTAGCTAAATATTTAGTCTAGGGTTTTGACGGAACCTACTGAAGGGTGAATTTCATGTTATGTTAATATAGTTTGCCCGGTTTAATCTCTATTTGTTCAACTACGTTCTTGTTGTAGTTAATTGATAGAATCCTCAATTAGCTGTGCCTATTTAGTATGTATTACTCGGGAGAGAGTGCATATTTAGGTAATTGTTAAATATCACCACTCCCAAAGTATATGAGGGATCAATAACCGAGGGTTTAAAGGCTGGATTAGGGATAACGAAGCCTTGGTTGTGATCTAAAATGAGCTGTAATCAAGGCTAGCTAGCATAACTCGGGAGAGATTTACAGTAGTAAGAGTGCTTATGATCGATAGAGATGATTATGCAAATCTGTATGAAATATAATAGGAAGGGATTCCCTCAATAGGGAAAATCACAAACTTAGATCCTTCTATTAATTGTTTACAACTTAATCATAGTTAGTCTTTAGTTACTTAATTGCAGTTAGTTATAGTTAGTAAAAATATCCTCAAGTGTTATTCAAAACGTTTGGGAAGTTTATTGCGTAGAATTTAGTGAGTCTAAAAGAGTAATTGATAGGTTAATTCCTTGTAGATTCGACTCTGGACTAAATACTCAGATTATATTTACAATATCCGCTTGTCTTTTTCATAAGGCATAGTTAGGCGTGATCATACACCAAGAAAGAATAATAAGTACAGTAAAGTTTTGAGACTAGATATCAAGAAATAAGATCATCAACTTGATCTTTTTGACATGGTCTTGCTGCACAAAACAATTCCATTAGGGACCAATTCGGTACAAATTATTAAAATTACCAAGCCACAATCTTTTTAACTTCATTTTTCCTTAATTCATTTGGGTAGTAATTGATTGGAGAAGTTCATCTCAGGAAAGTTTTCACCAAAATTAGAACTAAATAGAGCTAGCATGACTTACACTGATCTACCAGGTTATTTTAAGGATGACCCATCCTCCTTTAAATTTCACTTTGTGGAGTTAATATATAAGACACGTTTCAGTTGATGAGATAGACACTGCCTGCTCTATTTTATAAACCTTTAATGCAGGGTAATTAAATATAACCAAGGTAATGTAACGTTCCGATCGGTTGTTTTGAGTGTAACACAACGTTTGGCGGTTTGAGGCCTTAAGTAGCTTCACTTCAGGTATTGTGACATGTACGGATGGTCGGAAATGAATTTCGGGAAGTTGAGTTGATTTGGAAAGAAAATTCTAATTTCGGAAGCTTTAAGTTGGAGGAGTTTACTAAGGTTTGACTTTTGAGTAAACGACCTCGGAATCATGATTTAAAGATTCCAATAGGTTCGTATGATGATTTTGGACTTGGACGTATATCCAGATCGGGTTTTGGATGACCCGGGAGCGTTTCAGCACCTATTGTGGAAAGTTAACATTTAGAAGGTGTCGCGCTCCCTTTTTCTCGCGAAATCGGGTTTATGACATTTGGTTAGGACAACTCTTTCCTTTTGGGAAAGGGTTTTTCAATTTTGAAGAGTCGCCACCTAATAATTTTAAGGTGCGTTAGGGAACATACATGGCTTATCTACAACTACGTTTGATAACCAGAGATAGGGTAAGAGCTTGAAATTATCCCAAGGGGAAGGTGTTAGGCACCCCTCTGGATCCAGTAGTGTGGTTCCCGGCAAAATAGTTTTTTGTGAATTTGTGCAATTACCAAGTAAACAAATAAGGCTCAAAGAATAAGGAATTTTAAATTTAAATACACCAATGTTTGAAAAATCAATAAAAGAAGCAAGTTTTTGAAGAAAGTTATAATCTAAGCATGCTTGTGAATGTAAAAGGGGTCCTAGGTTTATTTGTAATATGGATCACATCAATGCAATACCCGGTATGACACTCCTCAAAAGAGGGAATACACGTGGTATTAGCGCACCGGTTCATCATATTTATATCTACCCTTCCTAACCCCGTGAAGGTATTAAAGCGAAGATTGGTCTCGACCTCTATTGCACGTTATTACCCATCCCATTCTTATCAGTCCCGGAGGAATTTTAGGACTCCTATTCCTATAAGAGGGAGGTTCTAAGCGGACACTTATGTTTAAAGGTAAAATGCTAAGGCGACATACAAAAACAAGTAGAATTGTATTTAGAGGGGAAACATATAAACAATTAAAAGGCTTATGTATACCTCCACAAATAATGCATATAAACAACATGACTTAAATACAGTTAAGGTCTCAATTTTATCCTAAAGCAGGGTGTTTGGGTCAGAACCAGATTCTTGATATAACTCAGAAAGAAGTTCGAATCAGGCATGTCTGCTGGTTATAGCAGTTGATAATTAAACAGAGGCAATTACAGATTTATTTAAGTAATTGCCTAAGGCTTGCCTAGGCGTGAGCAAGATTCAGTAGTTATTCGGAATCATTAAGACGTTTGGAGGTTGATCTTATTACCTAAACATGTTGTTCTAGGTGTTCAACATACATAATTATGACCAGTTAGTTGAGAGACTAATTATTTTATTCCCATTTATGCATTCATAGTTAGCCTAATTGTGTTTAAGTGAATATAAATGAGATCCTAAAGCCATGGTATCTAAATGTACATAGGTGTAGAATGATGTATATATGCAGAATCCTAAGCAGGATTTCTATATGCACAAATATTTCAGTGTCTAAAGCAATAATTACTAGGATATGCAAAGATGATATACTTGTTAATGTTATTTAGCATAAAACATGATCTTTAAATGTGCATGCCAGTAGGAACATGATTGCAGAAACACTAGGTATTAATACATTTGAAGCATGAATTGCTGTTTATACCCAATTTTTTCCTATATATTTTTAATACGTAAAATACTTTCAAAATAGCATACATATGCATATATAAGTATGTCCCGATGCTTTATTATTTTTCCTTAATTTTCTAAAAAACTTTTTAACCAATTTATCCCCCTATTTTATTCATAAAAATCCAATAATAATTCCCAAAATTATTATTTTGGTGATTCATTTATTGGGTTCTCATATTTATACCAAATGTAGCTAAAATAATTTTTTTGTATATTTTTACAAATTTATTTAGTATTTTTTTAAGGCTAATTGCATATATTTACAATATTAGCCTCTTTTAGATTTAATTGCGTTTATGTCTATAAAATTAATTTCAGTATTTTAAATTGATAATTATGTGTTACAAATTATTTTAGTACTTTTAATTTGTTTCCAGGAATTAATTTACTATTTTTTATAAAATGAACGGGGAAAATTGGCTATTTAAAATCTAGCCGAATTACATTTCAATAATAACCTGAATTGAACCCCAATTTGAATCCGAATTACCCCTACTCAATTGCAATCTGAATTGACGTAAACCCTATTCCATTAAACCACCCCACTAACCCGTTCAATCTAGGCCGTTGATCAAAATGATCAACGACCACCATTACTCCTTTCCTAATTAAACCCAAAGAACCCCCAAACCCTTTTCATCCTCCATAATCCGCCGCCTCTAAATTCCCTCGTCTCTCAAATCCTCTCTACCACTCCCAATCCTTAGCCGCCGCCACCCCACTCCGCCCTAACCTATGGCCTTCCAAGGTCATCGAAGACTTATGACGGCCTTCCATGGCTCCTTTGTGTTTGTTCTTATGGTTTCAAGGCCAGACCATGAAGAACTTTGGTCCAGCCTTTGTTCGATGTTAGTTCATGGCTATTCTCCAGTCATCTGTGGCATTTCTCCGGCCAGCTATGACCCTTTGAGTCAGATCTTTGACTCTTTCGGTTAGATTGATATCTTTCAAGGCCTTTTCGTTGTGTTTGGGGTTTTTCTGAAACCCTAAGCTCTAAGGTTCTTTTGATTTTCTTTATATCTACTTCAGGTCTATGTTTGCTTTAAACTCCTAAGCATATTTCTCGAAGTTTCTTTAAAAACCCTGCTTTCAAAACTCTTTATCTTTTTGATTAGGGTTTTCTTGTTAAGTTATTTCGAAACTTTCTCTGATTTTTGACATGTTTTGCTATGTTTGCTCGTATTGTTCCCATCTCTGAGTTTGCATGATAAAACCCCTAATGTCTTCTGAGCTTTCTTAGTCCATTTGTATTTATTTGTTTGAGTTACTTTTTTATTATCTCTAGGCTCAATTGGTATTGAAAACCCTAATTTTGGGGTTTATTCGAGTTCCTGGGGATTATTTATTCGTTTGATTTACTTGTTCATCATCTCCAGACTCGACTGGTTTCAAAACCTTAATTTCTTTGGGGTCTATTCGAGTTTCTAAAAATCCTTGTGGAATTCATCTGTTTGAAGTTGGTCAACCTGATTTGAAATTCTTTTGTTTCAACATCTATTTCTTTATGTGATTCTGGTTTCTTGCTATTATTGAAATTCAACTATACTTTTTTCAGAAGGGTATTCACGTGACTCTTTTGCATACTTCTGATACTCTCTCTCTTCTCTACTACTAAGTCAATGAAGTTGACCTATGTGACTATTATGTTTCGAATGTTTGCTGTCTACTAATTTTGTGTTGTTATTGCATGCTGCTTCTCTTTGTCATAGTTTGGTCTCGCATGTCTAGTGTTTGTGAACTCTATTTATATGCTGAATTTCCTTCTTGACTGATCTTCCATCTTGGACTGATTTCAAACCTTTCTTTAGTGAAATTCTGATTGCACTCATTGTCACACCTCCTTTTTCCGAAGAAACTTTATCGACTTTTACTATACCCCGGTAATGGATATAGTAATAAAGGAGTTTTTCCAATTTAAGGAGAATCGAAATGGGATTCGTTTTTATTTAAGATTTAGAGTCGCCACTTGGGAGATTTATGGTGTCCCAAGTCACCGGTTTGAATCCCGAATCGAGGAAGGGTTTGACTCTGTTTAACAGTCGCGAACCAGAAATCCGTGTAAGGAATTCTGTTAACTCGGGAGAAGGTGTTAGGCACTCCCAAATTCTGTGGTTCTAGCACGGTCTCTCAACTGTTATATTTGGCTAAAATTAGTTTTAATACATGTTATTCTATTTGTGCCATTTTTAGAATTAATTACCTCTTTTTGTCAATTTATTTTAAGAAATTGAACGTCGTTTAAGAACATGTTTTCGGATCACGTCACATGAAATGCACCCGGATCCTTGACACATTCTTATTCAACATTTTCGGATTTGGATTTGGGTTGCATGAAATGCACACCCGTATTAGGAAGGTAAGATTATTTAAAATCGTGCCTAAAACGGTTACGTGTTATATCTTTTGGGAAGGCCGTGAAATTCGCTAAACGGCCTATCCCGAATACTAAATATTTTAGTAAGTAATTAATGAGGGCCCCGCAAATTTATATTTTTATTTGGCAAGGCTCGTCTTATTTTTATTTTATTAAGGTCAAGCTAAAGTGACTAAGTTTTCTATATTTGTTTTGTCTCTAAAGGTCAATTAACTCATAAAATAGAAATTCGAATCTCGAATTCAAGTCCAGATTCAAACAAAAGAATAAAACCTTTTAGCTTGAATCCGCTACTTAATTCAAAACCCGATTTTATATGTATGGTTTAATTTCCTTATTCCTATTGTAATTTCAGCCTAAAAGGCTTTATACTAACTTTGAGCCTCAAAAAGTTTGGCCCAACAGAATATTTCATCATGGTTTGGACCTCAGGACGTTTGGCCCAACAAGATAAGGCAAAGTCCAGTTTGTGCATTAATCTTAGATTTATTATCAAAATGTAACCAATTCAACTTTTATACAATCAATTGAAAGAGCTAGCTTTACAGATTACCGAACGAGGATGATCTTATACTACTTGTTAGTGTATTATCCTACAAATTCAGAACTCAAATATTCACGTTTTACTATCACTTTTATTAAGCAATTGATAATAGCTAACAGATCACGTTGTATATTTAGCTATTGATAATAGTCCAATATTGTCATGATACCTATTTGGTGATTATTCATGGCTCATATTCCTAACTGCCTGATTTCTAGCTCATTCACCTATTAAAATCAACTTCGAATATTAATGTGAATTAGAGTATTATTACTTGAAACTGCTAGATTTACAGTAATATAAAAATAACATTTCGAAGTTAATCTAAGTGATAACATACTTGTCTTAGCACATGAATTTTATTCCTATTTCTGATTTCAACAAAT
>MU677704.1:5842-17180 GCA_026770625.1 Nicotiana glauca
GGTCGCTCAACTGTCGTATTTGATTTTATCTGATTTCCATATATATTCTATTTTTATGTGCTTTTATATTAATAATCCGCTTTTATATATTTATTTTTTATAAGAATTGCAACGTCGTGAAAATATATCTCGAACCACATTGCACCAGTGCACCCGTGACTTTTGACACATTTCGACTTTGTTGAGATTTGGATTTGGGTCACATAAATGTGGACCCTAATTTAAGAAAGTAATTTTATTAAAGTCGTGCCTAAAGAGTCTATCGCGTTATTATTTTGGAAAGCCATGAAATTCGCTAAATGGCTCATCCGAATTCTAAGTATTTTCATATAACAATTATTGAGGGCCCCGCAATTTATCTATATTTATTTAGCGAGGCTCGTCTCATTTATTATTAAGGGCAAACCTAAGACAATTAACATTTCCTATTTTTTATGTTTCCTCTAATAATATAAGGAATCATCCTAAGTATTTATTATTGAACTAAAATAATCCCTATAATGATTTTGTATCAATTTGCCCATTGGGCTCCAAGATGAGCCCAATAAAGGATAAAGGTGTATATATTACATTAATAGACTAACGGTCAAAACTTTGGCCCAAATCCGAGTATGAAATGAAATAACATGGATGTGGGCGCTCATGTCAAACATCTTAGGCCCAAGTGACTTTGATATTAATACAACTTGATCCAAATGCTGCCCAACTTACTCCAAAAGAAAATAATTTAACAATTTATTTGATATTATGATTTCTGGTTCAAATTTGTTCTATTCCTGCCTACTAATGTATCCCAAAAAATATCAAGCACAGTTTAAAAGTCACATGAACCGCATAGACATGAACGTGAACTTAAAGTAACAAATATTTATCATATGTAGTATGATCAGCTAATGAATAACAATAAACCTAACAACTTGAAAATTCAACAATTTACACTAAGAGCTAGATATGAAATAGAAAGACTACTGTTTTTCATACAACCAATAGCACTATCGAATTTACTGGATTTTTGTATATACTAGAAACGAACTAAACTACATTACACTATACTACCTTACATTAATAACACAATTTAACCAAATTTAAACTATAGACTACATATTTCTCATGTTCATAAGAATAGAATTGAAATCTGAAATTAAAACAATCCACTTCACAGTTTGAGTATTATAAATTGTAAATTGTTTAAATCTTATATTATTCCTATGTATCTACTGTACAGACTAACATAATTGCAAATAATTCAAACATCAAATCAACTCAAGCCAGACTTTATTTCTTCAAAATAGCTTCATATTGATTGTTTCAATTCTCCACATATCAACTTGGAACTGTAAAAATACCTGGAAACGTAAAATGTAAGAGGAAGAAGAGGAGATCAGCAACAAATGCAGGGCAACAACAGATCAGCAATTACTTCCGAGTTCAAACAGCCAAGCTCAAACCAGCTTTAGTTCAGAAATGAAGTAAAAGTCCAGAAATGATTCAAAAATCGACTAACTCAGGAACAAGCTAGAAATTCCATTGAAATATCCAAACCACAGCAATTTAACCACTGAAACTTCTCAAAATTGACTCAATCACACTCTCGAAACTCAAAATCTTCCAAATAACTTTCTAAAATCCTTCAGCGATTAAAATTTGAGAAATTAACTCCTAAAATGTCAAATTCGAATTTGCAACTTCAATGAAACAGTAACCTTTCAATTTTTGGAATTTTTCCACTGATTTTCAGTTGTTTTTTGGATTTTTGAAAAGCAATTTCAGATCTAAAAGAAGAAATTGAGATTTGAAATCTTAATTTCAGATCTGAAATTATGTAGATATTTTTTTTTTGGATCTTCTAGGTTTCCCAAAACTTTTTAATTATGGCAGCAATTGCCTTATTTATAGAGTTCAGAACTGGAGGGAAATTTATTTTTAAAATTTTTAGATTAGCCCTTTTTTCTGACTTGTTAAACAAGTTACTACACTTATTCTACTAAAACTTGCACTAAAAACCCATTCTAGAATATTTTAGTTACTTCTACCATATTCCTTTTCCCTTGGAATTCCTATTCTACCCTCACTTCCTTTTAATATTTACTGATTTGAGTGATTTTGCCATTTATCTATGCCTAAACTATCCCTTAAATTCCCTGAAATTACTACGAGCTTACTTTAGAATTCCAACCATGCCCTCACTTTATACTTAGATTTACCCGTATTAACTTAAAACCAATCCCAACCCCCTTTTTAATTTTCATCAGCTATAACCAATTCCCTAAGACTTATCAAAACTGAATTCACTGAATCTCAAGATAGAATTAAAAGCAAAAATTATCAAAACGAAACTAATCAGTAGCAATTACCAATTTTAATCAAACGAGTAAATTCTATTATTCTAATCAGTCGATAAAACAGAACTAACACTTAATACTAATTATCAAAAAAAAATCTAAAACTAATCTATCCCAACAAACTAACAATTAATGAGTCACATGAATCATATTAAACTAACAGACGAATTCATATATACTTATCTAAAAAAAAATGCCAACAACTCAAGACTAATTTTGTGCAAAATAACAATGTTAAAATTCTAGCAAATTAAAATCAATGAACAGAACAGAATAAAACAAAGTTCTCATTTTAACAATTCAATTAGTCTATTTAAAACTAAAGGAAAAGAGTGATAGAAAGAATTAAAAGGAGAGATAAGAAGGGAAAGACACTCATTGATTTGTCGAGAAAAATTCCGGCTAGCCTTTGGAAACCCAATCGTCCAAAATTCTGACCCGTAACATACCTAACCAGGTGTTTTCATAAGAGAACACCTGGTTAGGGATGTTATGGTCCGAAATTGTGGGGATTTTTTTTTTAATAAAAATTTTTGCCAGAAAGTTCAATTTGACATTCGAACGGTTCTGGGGAGATTCGAGACAAAAGAGCATGGGGGTTGGGTAGAGGTGACTAATGCGAACTAGGGTGTTATTTTGGTGATGTTTGGCATGGTTTGGATTTTGGCCGGACCGATTGAAATTAAAATTTTAGCCATTCTGGCCCTATTTGAGCTAAGAAACTATGGAATTCGTATATAGGAGGGAAAGAGGATGCTAGGGTGCTAATTTGAGTAAGTTTGGGTGAAGTTACGTTCGCCGGCGGTAGGGTTCCGGCGAGATAAATGTTGATATTTGAGGAGGTGGGTTAGGATTCGAAGAAAAATAGTTACAGGGGTGGAAAGAGGAAAGGGAGAGGGTGTTGTGGTGTGATTTTGGTGGAGTTTGGCATAAAGTGCGTTCCCCCCCGGTGAGGGTTTCCGACGAAGACTGAGAGAATTTAAGGGCGGCCAGGATTTTTTTGACGGGGAAGAAGACGAGGAAATGATTAAGGGGTGTAACGTTTGTCATATTAAAAAACCCCTATTGATTTCTGACCATTAGATTAAGTGTATCAACGGTTCAGATCTCTTAAGCCCCTTAAACAGTGCCGTTTAGTTTATGAGGGATCAGGCTATGACCGTTAGATCTGAAGTGATCAAGGGCTGAGATCACAGGATGCCAAACGCCGTCGTTTAGTTCTCCATCGTGCTGGACCGGATCGAGAAATGGGGCTTGGGCGGGTGAATTGGTTTGGGCCTGTGGTATTTTGGCATTTGGCCCAAATATTTCACAGCCTCTTCTTTATCTTTATTTACTTTTCTTGTTTTTACCCATTTTGTATTGTATTTTCATTTTTTGTATATTTTTTTATTTTCCATATTTATATATCATTTTTCTGATTTTATTAATTCGTGAAATTAAACTAAAACTAATTAAATCCTAAAATTTATTTAATATCTATTTTATAGTAATTTTCGATTAAAAAACTAAAAATGCTATTTTTTTTTATTTTTCTTTAATTGTAAAAATTAAAAATCCTAATGCATATGTATATTTTTTGTAATTTTAGTATGAATTATTATGCAACTAATTAACACAAACATGCAACAAATATCAACAAATAATGAAAAAAAATTATTTTGTTTGGATTTTAGGAATAATTTGCTTAGGGCAAAAATCACGTGCTCACAATCTCTCCTATTGCATTTTTCGGTTTGATGTAATCACTTGACTTATCTAATTTGTTAATTAGCAAGGATTTTTATGCTTTCAAAATTCTTTTGACGCTTCGTTCACCTATTCAATCCAACCCAAGACTATATATCTACAGAATCAAACCTTGACAAGAACACATGTATATTTCCTACAAAGATAATCAAGTAAGGCAACTAGAATATGTTTATCCTAATCATGAATCTGTTCTTCGATGCCCAAATTGAAGAATTTACTCTATTCAATTCTATATGCAACTTATAGTTTTCACTTTCGAGTTTAACTATGAATTTGTAGATAGTACTCTATTGTTAGTAGCGCATAATAATAATTAAGTGCAAGATTGAATAAATAAATTAATATGATAAAATCAAGCAAAACAATCAGCGATCAATTTACAATAGTTAATAACTACCCACAAACCAAGAATAATAAGGTTCTTAGCCACTCATGTTCATAACAATCATCAAAATATTATTTTCAAACATAAAAGCTAAGAATACTAGAAGAAAAATAGAAGAATTTATGAACCCGTGCTCCCGAGTGTTTCCTACTTTGGTTCCTCTCTCAAAGTAGCGCGTCCCCCACAAAAATAGATTTAGGTTTGTTTTTATACGAGTTGTGGCATCTTGGGATCAAAATAACCGAGCCCCGGATGAACTAGGACAAATTCACGTCACCAACACCCAAGGTTGCATGGGGCGCTAGCCCTGGCGCTGGCCTTTTGAAGATTCTGTTTTGTGCACCACAGGTAGCGCCATATGCTTCATGTGGCTCTACACTGTTGCTTTTTCCCGTTTTGCTTCAATTCACACACCTTACTTCCAAATGTCTTCCTGATGATTCCTACACATAAAAATACCACAAAATAGCATAGATTATTATATTACACATACAAAATCTACGAGACATGACTAAAATGCGAGGCGATATGCATAAAAATATACATACTTTAAGCCGAATATCAATACCCCACACTTAGACTCTTGCTCGCCCTCAATCAATGCAACTAACAACAACAGCCCAACAACAAAGATCTCACTAGGAAAGAGCAATTCAAATTTTATTCAAAAATACACTCTACCTTTTGACTATGGTCGATACCGACAATCAATCATGAAGACACAAATTTCACATTCTTCCCATTTTTAAACATGCCCGCGTATACACAATGCAATTCAACCAATTCAAAAAACCTATCCACAACCACCCACCTCAAGTATCGCCTTATTACCAGTAAGAACACTCAACTTGCATACTCACAAACAAGAGAAGTTTACAACATTATCAATCCGTCATGAGATCAAGTGCCCTCACCACAAACAAAAGAGAGAAAATAAAAATAGTCCACACGTTCAAATATGATATTGAACATAAATTAAGGAGATCACACAATTGAACAAAATTCGCTCACTCTCACAAAGAATTTCATGTGCATCCCATGGTCGTGCCATAAGCTTGCCCGTAGTATACATCTCTACTAATCTAAGCTAGCCAAATCTAGGATCAATTAGAACTTTAAGGATGTAATTTATGCTAAGGGACGGGTAGGGTACATTTAGGAATGGTGACCAACACTCCTAAGTACTTTAATACACTATATTCAAGAATCGAGCACTATTCTTCTCAACTAATTCACTCCACAAACCATACATAGTCTAGCCATTTCTTCAATTAAGCACGCTACATCCCCACTATCATCCATTATTAAGATTAGGAGGTGTGTGTTTTTTCTTCTTTTTGATATCAACATTATTTGTCTCTTTTTTCCCCTTTCTTTTATTTTTCTACACACGTGCCATACATTAAGGTTCATCGACTTGTGGTATTTTTTTACAACTTTAGTGAACCTTATGGGCCTTTTCATGGTTCAATTCGAAAGCTACTTCCCAAATCTCTCACCTTACTTATTTTGGCACCTAAGTGCCTTCAGAGGTAAAAGTTTAATAAGCTTAAATTAAGAACAAAATAGGGTTACGACTTATAGTGTGGGTGCCAAAGAAAATGTCTATAGGATCAAAGAGGATAGCAATAAATTTTGTTTTATTTGTATGTGACAAGCACATCTATGATCAAGCAAGACACACCTACGTCGTCTCCTAGACTAGCATAACCTAATGATTTCGCTTTGATTAACACATGGGGCCATTTCTAGACTACACGTGATAGCACATAATAATGCAAATCCTTACACACATATTGTACATGACTTAATCAAGACGGTTCTGTTCAACTCTCAAGTCAAGCAAGCACAAATATTTGAGAATATTTTAGAAATAATGCACTAGGTGGCATGAAATTCAAACAATTGAGAAATAGGCATCACATAGTAGGCTACTTATTCTACTTAGGTATTACAATTCAAATAAAAAATATAGGAAGATAGAGTGCACACCATAGCTTAATATTCTAGCACCAAACATGTGAACATGTATCTTAGAGCAACTCAGTTTTCTTTCTATCCTAATCCTAAAAAAAGATAAAAAAACAAAATACTCGGTTCAAGCTACATCCTTGGAAAAGAACCGTCGTTCAAAGAAAAACCAAAGGGATACTACCTAAGTATCCTAATAAAAATAAAATTAAATCTTTTTGGTATATTTAATCGGACTTTAATCCTTTAAGAAAATTGTCTAAAAGATCCATCGTCAGGAAAGTCCGAGATTTTTTTTATTTGTTTTTTTTGTTGTTTTTACTAAAACCTTGAATTGAACAATAGAACGACTTGACCAAGCTCAAACTCACGATGAAAATTGTGTTTGCAATACCATCTCTTTGTTTTCTCTTTATAAAACTTCGCATTCTCATATGCCTGCAGTCAAAACTCTTCAAGCTCATTTAGTTGCAACATCCATTTTCCCCCAGCTAGATCTATGTTGAGCTTCTTGATTGCACAATACGACTTGTGTTCAGGCTCAATAGGCAAGTGATAGACATTTCCATAAACTAACATGTACGGTGAAACGCTAATTGGAGTTTTGTGTGTTGTGCGATGTGCCATAAAGCTTCATCTAGCCTGCTAGCCCAATCCTTCCTACTTGCTCAATGTCTTCTCCAAAATTTACTTCACTTCCTTATTTGAGACCTCCACTTGACCACTGGTTTACGGATGATACACAGTTGCGACCTTGTGTCTTACCCTATACTTAGCTAAGAGGTTTCCAACAGTTCTTTACAAAAGTGAGTACCTCCATCACTCGTCAAAGCACGCGGATTCCCGAATCTGGTGAAAATATTTTTCATCACAAATCTCACCACAACTTTAGCATCATTCGTAGGCAAAGCCACAACCTTAATGCACTTTGACACATAGTCAATTGCAACCAAGATGTACCGATAGCCATTTGATTCTATAAATGTCCCCATGAAGGATATTCAGCAAATATCAAAGATTTAGACCTCAAGTATGCCCTTAAATGGAATTTCATGCCTTCTCAAAATTGTACCCATCTTTTGGTACCTGTCACACATTTTCACAAAAACATGTACGTCTTTGAATAACTTAGGACAATAAAATCTCGACTGCAACACCTTTGCAAGTGTTTTGTCTCCACCATGGTGCCCCCATATGGTGATGAATCATGTGAAATTGCTCCATATCCTCCTTGAGAATACATCGACGCACCAGATTATCTGCACACGACTTAAAAAAATGACTCATCCCATAGATAAAGCCTCATTTAATGCATGAATTTCCTCATCCCATGCGGAGGTAACTCTGATGGAGTCACCTCACTTACAATGAAGTTCACATAGTCAACATACCATGGGGATGTGCCAGCTATGATGGATAGAAATTGCTTATCCGGAAAGCTTTTCTAAATTTTCCCCTTCCTCTGGCCCAAGATGGCCCCAATTTTTATTTCACTCGCATCACACATCAATTAAAATTGACTCTCCCTTGTTTGGGGCGATGATAATTGGTGCAATCACCAATCTATTTTTTAACTCCTCATATGCCTTCAATCAGTGTTCATTAAACTTGAAAGGCGTATCCTTCTCGAGAAACCTACACAAGGGAGCAGAATTCTTAGAGAAATCTCTAATGAATCTATGATAGAAACCTGCATGTCCCGAAAAGCTTCTGACTCCTTTGATAGAGATTGGAGGTGGCAGTTTTTCAATTGCATACACTTTTGCCTTATCAACCTCCAACCCTTCTTTGGACACCTTGTGCCAGAGTAAAATTCCTTCTCGTACCATAAAATGATATTTTCCCAATTCAACACCAAATTTGTCTCTTTACACCTGGCAAGCACTTTACTCAAATTCCTTAATCATTCATCAAAAATTGGTCCAAAGACCGAAAAATCATTCATAAATACTTCAACAAATTTTTCTACCATATCATTGAAGATTGCCATCAGCACCCTTGGAAAGTCACAGGTGCATTGTACAACCCAAATGGTATTCACGTGAAGGCATAAGTGCCATAAGGACAAGTGAAGGTAGTCTTCTCTTGGTCCTCTGGTGTAATTGAGCTCTGGTCATAGCCGGAGTATCCATTAAGGAAACAATAAAAATCTTGTCCAGCCAACCTATATAACATTTGATCAATAAAGGGATGGGGAAAATGATCCATTCTAGTAGGACTATTCAGTGTTTGATATTCAATGCAAATTCTCCAACCGGTGACAGTCCTAATTGGTATTAATTCATTATCATCAGTTATGATCATCGTCATTCCACCCTTTTTAGGTACACACTAGACCGGACTTACCTACTTGCTATCAGAGATGGGAAAGATAAGACCTACATCGAGCCATTTATGACTTCTTTTATTACCACTTCCTTCATGACTAGATTCAAGCGGTGTTGGAGTTCCACACTCGGTTTGTGCCCATGCTAGTTAATGCATACAAAATGCTGGGATAATACCACGGATGTCAGCTATGGTGCATCCAATCGGACGTTTGTGCTCTCTAAGCACGCGAAGTAGTTTTTCTTCTTGCAAAACAGATAAGTGAGACGATACAACAACATGTAAAGTTTCATCAACCTTAAATAGGCATTATGAAGATGTAAGGGTAGGGCTTGAGTTCCAATTTAGGAGATTCTTTATAGAACACTTGGGGGCGGCCCACTTGGTCTACTTAGAGGCTCGAAATCAATCAATCCTTTAATGTGAGCACATGTATCCAAATGATGCACCAACTCTTTCACCTCGTCATCCAAATCAATGTTGTCAAACAACATAAGTGCTTTCTCTAGAGAGTCATCCAGATATGCACCCACATCATTTTTTTTCTTCCTTTTCAATTACTAATATCATATATAAATCCTTATTATGACTCGACAATTGAATTGCCATGTATACATTAAGGACTGCTTCCACATTATCAACCAGGAGGATCATTTTTCCTTCACGAACAATGATCATAACATCAATAGTGGCTAAGTGAGGTCCTCCCAAGATGATGGGAACTTGTTCATTAGCTTCATAGTCCAGTATGATGAAATCTTCTGGCAGAATAAATTTGCCAATTTGTAGTAGTACATCTTCTATCACTCCCTCGGGATGTACAATAGATTTATCAGCAAGCTGCAACATGGCTGTGGTTGGACTTGGAGCTCCCAACTCCAATTGACTGAAAATTGATAGAGGCATCAAACTTATGCTAGCCTCCAAATCAAAAAGTTCTTGCCCTATATCTACCTCACCAATTCGAACAAGCATGGTGAAGCTCCTCGGATCCTTCAACCTTTGTAGCAATTTCATTTAAATTCATGAGGTACGCTCTTCAATATGTTCCATAATATCAAACTTTGTCAACCTCCTTTTGTTAGCCACAATATCCTTTATGTACTTAGCATATTTTGGGATTTCATGTAGCACATCAACTAATGGAAGATTCAATTGAATTTGGCTCAGTATGTCAGGAAATTTGTTGAACATCCTGTCATCACTCTTTTTCTTTAATATTATTGGGAGAGGAGGTGATGTCTTGCAATCGGAGTCTTTTCTTTCTTCAGTTTCTTTCTCAGCTTCTCCCACAAATTTGGGGATTAGTTCACCCTTGGGAGTGACTTGTGAGTTCTTTCTTTTTGGGAATTCTTCTAATTCTCTACCATTTTTCAAAGTTATTTCATTTACCTAAGGATTCTTATCTGTACTGATGGGAATGGCCCTTGCAGGTCTAGTATTTTGTTGTGCAACCAACTTCCCTATTTGCCTCTCTATGTTTCGAAATTCAATGCTCAATTGCTGATTATCGGTTCAAAGTTGATGGTTGTCAATCAACAAGTTTTTCAACATTTCATTTGTGTTTTCTTCTTGTTGAGGTAGCTTTGAGGGTTATTGTAGTTCCCTTGAGTCATGTATTGATTCTGAGTGGTCTGGTTCCCACCCTATGAGAAATTTAAGTGGTTCCTCTCGTTGGCATTATAATATTTCCTATATTGGTTATTCTAGTTCATTGGACCTCTGCCTTGCTGGCCCACATAATAGATAGATTCAGAATTTACCAGACATTGGTCACTCATATGGCCATCTCCACAAATTTCACAACCTATGACCATCATGTGAACCTGCTACATTTGATGCCCTTGACCCATTGCCATCTTAGCCATTCAGTTGTTTAGTTTAGCAATCTCTGCTCGCATGACTGACATCTTATCCAGCTCGAGTGTACCTGTTGCTTACTATTTTATCATTCTTCTTGAGTCACCTTCAACCTGCCACTTATGATCATTTGTAGTGAAACTGTTGTGCAAAATCTGAATCTCACTGTATGGATTTTGCATGCAACTTCCTATACAAGTTGACTCTAGATTTAATTTTGAGGTCTCGTCCAACCCATCCATAAAAGTATATCCCAACACCTCATCATTCTGACAATGATGTAGGCAGTCTCTGTTGTATAATTCCTAAGCTTGACGAAATGTCTCACCCTCTTGTTGTTGTCGCACCCTCTTTTTCTCTTGAAATCGGGTTTCGACATCGTGACAACTCTCTAGGAAGGTGTTAAAGAGAAGAAGAGTTGCCACCTAATGGGTTTAAGGTACGTTAGGACACCTAATTGCAAATAACTTTATTTTAACTAGTTTTCATCACCAAAGATCGGATATGGGCTCAAAATTACCTCGAAAAAAAGGTGTTAGGCACTCTTCGAGGTCCACAAATTTGGGTACTGACCAAATTCTAGTTATACGAATTAGTCAGACAAGCAAAGATGAAGAAAGCAAGAAGTTTGAGAAGTTTTATCAAACATAAATAATTAATTTAAAGACAAGATGGGGGGGGGGGGGCCCAAAATTTTTTA
>MU677709.1:0-21559 GCA_026770625.1 Nicotiana glauca
CCTGTGTTATCTGTCATTAATTGTTGTTATTACACTGTTAAATGTGTAGGAGTATTGGTTATAGATTTGCATTGTTGTATTTCGGGATTTCTTACTTTCCGTCATTATATATGTCTATTACCACTGATTTGGAAGTACTCACTTTACTCTCTGCACCATGTGTGCAGATCCAGGTATCCCGGGAGTTTAGCTGAGCTTTTTTTGCTGATTTCAGAGTTCATCCGGAGTTGTCGAGGTAGCTGTTTGACGTCCGCAGGACCCGACTCCTCCCCTATCCCTTATATTATCCTTCTGCAGTTTTGAGATATTGTATTAATTGGATTCTTGTCATACTGTATTGTTAGAGGCTCTAGACTTATGACCCCCAGGTCTTTGGGAGTATATTTCGTGTTATCGTGATAATCAGCTTAATCTTTTAGCTTCATTATTTTTAATGATATTTAAATAATTGGTTTTCATCTTCATGCTCGGGTTGAGAGTGTAATTGGTCGGGCTTGCCTAGCAATTGTGTTGGGCGCCATCACGACCGGGGTCAGGGTCGTGACAATCCCATGGTTAAGGACCTCCTGTGACAAGCTTGTCGGGGTTGGAAAAGATGAAAAGATTTGAATGAAGCTCTTTATGAGGAGCCTTACTGGAGACTCTTTGTCTTGGTATATAAGCCAGAATCCCAAGAAATGGTCCAATTCAGGTATAACACAAAGAATGCACCGGATGTCTTCTACATTCAGAATCTCAAGAAGAAACCTATTGAGACTTTCCGCGAATATGCTAATCGTTGGAGGTCGGAAGCCGCCAAGGTCAGGCCCGCTTTGGACAAAGAACCGATGAATAAATTCTTTGTCAGGACACAGGATCCACAATAGTATGAGAGACTGATGGTCATCGAAAATCACAAATTCTCTGATATCATCAAGCTCGGGGAAAAGATCGAGAAAGGAATCAAGAACGGGATGGTAATAAATTTTGAGGCACTCTAAGCCACGAATAAAGCACTCTAATCAGGTGGCATATCAAATAAGAGAGATGTTGGGGCAATAATGGTGGCCCAGGGCCCAAAAACTCCACTCACCTACCAGACACCTCCACCCACATATCAAATACCTCCACCCATATACCAAACATCACCACCTATATATCAACCTTTATCTCTCAGATATTCCCAAGTATCCACTGTCCGCCAGACCTATAATTCCCAACCATCCCACTTCCAATCACCACCAGCTCGCCAAAATTACCCAAGGCCACAAGACCCAATTTTGACGGCAAGCCACCCAGATAATACGCTACCATTGTTGAGCCCATCGACCAATTGTATGAAAGGTTAAAGGTCGCAGGTTACGTCACTCCTATTCTCATTGTGGCACTAGAAATTCCATCTCAATGGGTCAATCTGAACAAAACCTGTGCATACCACTCCGGTATGAAAGGGCACACCATTGCTGAATGCCGAACATTGAAAGATAAGATCCAGACACTCATTGACAACAAGGTCATACAAGCAAAGGAAGCCACACCTAATGTCTACAGCAATCCCTTCCCTGATCATAGAGGTGACGGTGTATATGTTATAGAAACAAATGAGGAATGGGACCCTGAGGGGTCAATCGGGTTCATTCGAGAAGGCGATTACTGTAAGGTTGCAGTTGTGAGCACGTGATTTTTTCCATGTACGAATTACTCCAAAAGAATTCAAAATAAAATAATTTTCCTTTGTATGCAATTTTGAGAATTTTCGTGGCATTTTGTTAAATATTTGTATTTGTCTGTGCGTGTTTATTTTTATTTTAATTAAGGAAAAAAAATTATGTTGCATGTGCATTTAGGATTTAATTTTACAATTAGGAATTAATTAAATAATATCTGGTTTTACGAGAATGAAAAATCACAAAAATAATGTATTTTGCATTTTTAGCATTTAATGTCCAATTGTGTAATTTTATTTTTAATTGGTATTTAATTATCTGTGATAATTGTTATTAGAAATTAATTAGTACTTTTGATAAGTTAATTTGGTTTTAAAAAATTCAAGTTAGGATTTTAGGATTTTAGATATGAGGGAGGGAAAAAGAAATGGGAAAGAAATTGAAAGAAAGAGAAGAAAAATCGGATTGGGCCAAAAAATCCCAGGCCCAAATCAATTTTCTGCCCAAAATCCACTCCCAAAACCCGACCCAAGAGACCCTTCGCCCAGGCTAGATGAAACGACGTAATATGATGGTAAAACTACGTTGTTTCAATATCAAAAGATCTCAGTCGTTCATCCAAACCATATCCAACGGTTCACGTGCCTTCACCCAAGACCCGCCTCATAACCCGACCCAATCCCCAGCACTAAACCAAATGACCCCGTTTGTTTCCGGAAGTCGATCACAGCTGTCAAATTCTCATAATCCAACGGCCCAGATTAATACATTCTTTTTAATGTGTCAAAGACCCCAAATCAAACCCTACCCCTCCCAATCGTCTCCAACCCCAGAAACCCCTCTCTGTGACACCGCCACCCTCCGCCACCAGAAATTGCCTCACGGCGGTTCCGGTGGTCCAATCCCTCCCAGAATAACACCCCGGAATACCCACGACCTCCCCATTCCAAATCCTTAACCCTCATCCGTCGAATCCCAGCCCACCTCGTCAAATATCAAATCTAAGGCATGAACCCTAGCGCCGCCCTAAGATTCCCCGGTGGCGGCGCCATCACCAAACTACCCCAAAATCGTCCTCCGTGACTTCCTTGACCCCCTCATCCTGAATCTCAAGACAAAACCCTTCAAACTCCACCGGGTCTTCACGAACATTAGATCTAGGGCTTTTCTGTCCAAATTTCCAGGATCAGTTTTGTTCGAGTGGGTCTTTAAATTGTACTATGGATTTGTTTCTTGGTAAGGACAAATACGTAACACCATTTGAAGACCCAATTCGAAGTCATGCAAGCTTTGATTTTTTTTATAAAAAAAACAGTAAGTTTCTCCTCGATTTTATTATTTCCTTTGTTCTCGGGAGTTTTAATTTTCTTAGTTGTTAGACAATCCCGTTATTTTATATGCTAGTTTGCTTTTGGTTTGGCTAGTTCTGATTTGATTCCTCATTTT
Organism: Nicotiana glauca; assembly: GCA_026770625.1. Classification (NCBI taxonomy): domain Eukaryota; kingdom Viridiplantae; phylum Streptophyta; class Magnoliopsida; order Solanales; family Solanaceae; genus Nicotiana; species Nicotiana glauca. The sequence goes on from MU677709.1 coordinate 3,093, forward strand.
TACCTCTGTTATTCTAAGTGTTCAAATGTCAATTTGGTTAATTCAAAGCAATGAATTGGTAGTTTTATCGAATGTTGTGGTAGTTTTGATTAAAATTGGGTATGTTTGCTTTCTTGCTGATGAGAACAATTCGCCAATTTGAACTTTTTAAGTCCTTTATCTGTCTTCAAACAGCTATTAGGCTCAATTTAGCTAGTTTGATTACAACTGAGTAAAATGGAGTTCTAGTTAGTCATGGGGTGTTTGAGTGAATTGAATAGAAAAATAGGTTGCCCATACCCGTGTGGAATTAATAAAGAAAATAAGGTTAGTGGAGGAAAAGACATTCAGTAATGGTTCTGCAGAGAATAACATGGGTCTTAGTCTAAAAAACTAAAAAGAAATACACTCTGAAAAGGGTGTAAAAGATAGTGCCTGCAAGTTGGTAAAATAAGAAGCAATAGGGCTGAATGACAAAAGGGCATGGGAGGGAATATACAGGCTGGGAAAAAGGTGAAAACTTGGAATAAAATACGGGTCATGTTAGTCTATAAAGAGGGGGGGTACTGTTTCATTGAGGAGGGAGATCAGAGTTGTGGGGATCAGTCTTTAGGAGTGGATTCAGTTGAAAAGAACTTGGAGACCTTAAGAGTTTTTGTTTTTTTTTAGAGTTTCTGAGAGTTGAAAAGAGCATTTTAAGAGTTTTTTTTGGAGAATTTAAGAACAGAAAACTAGAAATATACTGTTTCATTGCATCCGTAAGTGTAATTCGAATTCTGGACTGTGATTCTCACTTCTTTCGATTGCTGAAGTGGTTCAGTAATCTACTGATTCAGTTTTGACTTAATTCAAGCTCGGTGGAGTTTGTTTGTTTTGGTATTGGCTATTGCTATTTGGATATACAACTGGTTCTGGGTTGTGGTCGAGTGTTACTCTGGTTTAAAACTGGTTTTGAGCTGCTCTGAATTCCAAGTTGATGCTGCCTGTTATCTGCTGTTGCTGACTTCTCTTCTTTCTTCTTCTATTTTCCATTATTCAGGTACACAATCTGAAACCATGTGTTGATGTAAACTTGAAGCTGAAGTTGAAATGAAATAGAAATGCAATAGCCAATTAACATTTGTTGTCATTTACTATTTTATTAGTTCACTAAATTGTAGTTAGTTCTATAAGTCGTAGGATGAGTCCGCCACTTTAGCTTGTTTGTAATTGGGACTGTATGAGCAGAGTGACAGTTAAATTGAATTGGTTGTTTAAACTTACTTATGTTTTGTAATTAAAATTGTGCACTGTGTAAATCGTATGCGTAGGACTCACCTCAGTTTTAGTTGTGTTGATTTGAGCATTAGTTGAAGATAGGTTGAAAAATGAATATGAGCTTCAAATTAGGCCAAAGGTGCATATAAATCTCTTAGTTGGCCTGGATTTAAGTATTTCCCTTTGATTATACGAGATTAGCTATAAACAATTTTTAGTCAAAACCCTTGATTAGGTGCAATTTTAGCTGATAGATTTCCGGTTCAAATCCTCAATGCTTAAAGTGCAAAAATGAGATCCGATTGGTAAAAGGGAATCACGTATGCTAGACCATTTCAAAAATGTAAAAAATAAACAGAAACAAAAACGGTTACTTGGTTCACTGATTCATCTCTAGGTTCAATTTAAAAATATAGCCTCTACTACATATAGTTGTATGTTAACTAAATGGAGGGATTTCTGGACAAACCTATGAGACTTTCAAAGTGCATACAAACTATGTTAGGGGAAATCTGGATTCAATTGGGGTTAGACTTGACAGCCTTTAGGTTCAACAAATTTGGGCTTGATTCTCACTTGAGAGTGGCCCACGTCTGGGCAGCCTTTTCTTTTCGGACATAAGTGAAATAGTATAGCGCCGACTTTAAAGCCCCAATATTAAAGGCCTCGATGAAGTTTTGTTGATAAAATTTAAATCCTCACTTGGAAATTGTAGTAGTGACACATGGACATACTAATTAACTAGGGCTTTTTCTTTATTGTTAGAGACAAATAAAAATAGAAAAATCATAGTTGCTTTTAAGTTTGTGTTTTAAATAAATAAATGAGACGAGCCTCGCCAAATGAAATGCATAAATTACGGGGCCCTCGTTAAATGTATATATTAAAATACTTAGATTTCGGGACGGGCTGTTTAGCGAATTTCACGGCCTTCCCAAAAATAATAACGCGTTAGTCTCTTTAGGCGCGTATTTCAATAATTTACCTTCTTAAACTCGGGTGCGCATTTATGTGACCCAAATCCAAATCTCAACGAAATCGAGATGTGTCAACAACCACGGGTGCATTTATGTGACGTGGTTCGAGACACGTTTTCACGACGTTGCAATTTTCTTTAAAATGAATAAAAAGCGGTTTATGGTTAAAAAAAGCATATAAGTTAAAACATGTTGTAAAATCAAATAAATAAGCCAAATATGATAGTTGAGCGACCGTGCTAGAACCACGGAACCCGGAAATGCCTAACACCTTCTCCCGGGTTAACAGAATTCCTTACTCGAATTTCTGGTTCACGGACTGTTAAACAGAGTCAATAATTTCCTCGATTCGGGATTCAACCGGTGACTTGGGACACCATTAATCTCCCAAGTGGCGACTCTGAGTCTTAATAAACAAATCTCGTTTCGATTTTCCTTTAATTGGAAAAACTCCTTTACGCCCCTTCCGGGGTGTAGTAGTGAAAAAGGAGGCGTAAAGGAGTTTTTTTTGTCGCCCTAGTATTTTTCCTTTAAACCTGAGGGTCTGTCTAGAATATCCCTTATAGGTAGAAGTCCTAAGCTCCTCCAGGAATATTAGGAAGGGACGGGCAGCAGCACGCAATAGGAATCGTTGACCAAACACTCGCTTTACAAGACCAATAAAGGGATGGGAATGGTAGACGTGGGATATGATGACTATGCGTTATTGTCACGTGTAGCCCCTCATTGAGGAGTGTTTATCGAACATTGCGTGGGGTGATCCTATAGGATAACCAACCTAGGACCCCTCTCTACCAAATCCTTTCTTTATTTAAACCTTTGTTTTGCAACTTGTTCAAACCTTTATCTTAATACTTGAGTTATTCTAACGTGTTTTACTTGCAACCCATTTGATTCAACTGTTACTTGTAACAGACTAATTTGTGAATATAAGTTTGGTCGGGACCCACAGTTGTAGACCAAAAAGAATACCTAACACCTTTCCCTCGAGGTTACTTCGAGCCCTTACCCTAATCTCTGGTAATGCAAACCAACCCAAGAGTTAATCGCTCTAGGTGCCCTAACGCACCATAATCCGTTAAGTGGTGACTCTTCAAATACCCAATTCCCAAAAGGAAATGAGTCATTACACCCCGTGAATATCGAAACCCGGACCTCTCCCCGTAAAAAAGGGAGGAAAAAGGGGGCGCGACAACTACATCATTCACAGTACCATAAAAACTTTCTCTGATCATGATACTCACAATGCACCTCACGACATATATAAGTCTTGTCCAACTCTTACAATACCGCCACGACGGAAGAGATGTGTAGAAATTCATTACCGACTACTGCGTCAACATATAATTGAGGCTATACTCCTGCCAAGAACATCACCTCGTTTGAATCAATTAATGGTATATGCTCTTTGATATACTTCATATAATCCGATCGTACTGATCCTAGGTCCAATAATCTTGTATCACCCATTACAAACTACTTCAGGCAATAAGCCACCCCAGACATGACCAAAAGTCTCATATGATGCCACAACATGCCACTAGGCTACCAACTCGAACATGATACATAAGGAAGACGAATTCTGGAAGGGACTACTCAACTCATGCAACTAATATGAACTTTTCTCAGAAATGGAAAACAAAACACACAAATATTAGAACATAGAAACTGTACTCAACATCATACTGTTGCGGCATGCAACCCGATCCAAACAACATAGGACTCGCAGAAGGAGATACACACCAAGTTAAATTGCTCATTATTACTAAATACCGAATATCGACCACAAGCACGCTAAGTATATAATATCATCCATGGGGAGACAGATAGCTCCATATGCTAAAAACTAAAGCACAATTGAGGTGCTATATATAATCTGAATCACAAGGGCCATCCTGATCACATAACACCATTGCTATGCAGAAACTCAATACATAAGAAATTTATCAAGTTGTTTCACAACTCATACGGTCCAATATAGCATTACATGAAATAGCCGATGATGACATAGCATCCAATGTCCGAATACTCCTTCATAAGGAGTGCTATACTGAAATGAACACACCTGGCCTGATATAGAGCCTATATTCATATTTAGATCCATCCACATACCACAAGTCGATTTTGATCGTACCGTACTAGGCTAATAACCTTTCAAGGGTCCATAATAACCCCTCGTTTCCCATAATACGCAAGAACAACCATCATAATCGGGACAAACTTCCACGATCCACAACCAAATGAACCGAGTGCCCTCCAGGTATAAATTCTCAAACAAGCGATATTACCGCATTCTTCATACATGGTTAAAATCTTCAATCAATCAAGTGACTACATGTCACACTTATACAATCTTCCCGTGGAATACACTCCCACGACCCCACACACCAGGTAACAAGTCTGCACATCCATACCACCGGCCATACAAATGATGTAAAGAAAATCAAGAATCCGTAACCAGGATGCAAAACCTCTTACACAGACACCGATCTCAGGTGACGTTGAAGACAATACCAGCTTACTCTAAACATCTGAATCCCTTTCCTGGTCATCCGAGATCGTGACATTCTTGCCAACACTGAACCGCAACCTTGATCCTCACTTGCAAACTTCATACCGCTCATTGCACCTAACACGCCAATATGCGATAGTACGAGAATTTCACCATAATCCCGGAACCACTAATAGGGTAAACACTTCATCATACAGAAACCTTTTACTTAACTCATTCCAAGAGAACCATAACAACACATGAGTGAATATTCATAACCGTAGAACATGCAAATCCTCAAGTAGTGGTCTAAACCACCATAACCCTTCCGATATCCGCCTACACATAATGGGCTATAAAATACTTGAATACTTCCAAATAAAATCAATTACGGCGGTCGTCGAGCCTCGCACGTACCGCCACCACTATGCCAGTTCAACCATGGCTTACCAATCTAACTTCTTCTAGTTCATCCTTAACTTACCTTAGAGATAATAATAGCTCCATTCCTTATATCAAAAATCTAAATTTGCACTCACCCTGAGTGACCCCATTCCACGAAATCACATTGTCTCCAAATCCATGAACCGTTTCATACCCTCCTTGCACGCACATTCACGTCTTCAACTGATACACCCATTCCAGTAATTCCCCTACAAAAGTCATTTCCTCTTTTTCCTCCCAATGCTACACTACAAGTCAAAAATATCATAGAACCTTCCAAGCCTCCTATCATAATTTGTTACAAAATCTCGATTCTTAATCATACTGCGGTCTTGAATCCTTAGGCACGAGTAACCTTTGAATTTATTAGGACTATTTTTTAGAGCCACCCGCTCTGGCTTGGTCCCAAATATAATCAACTTCAAGGCCTCGCTATCACATGAACACCCATTTTAATGAAGCACCCGACTGAATCACTTCCAAAGCCTAAACATGAGTCAATAAGGCCAACTATAGCACACCTTTATCAATTTCTTTGCTCAAATTACCACTTATGTTCTTTTCCCTTAGCTGAAATAACTCACTAATATGTCGATAACCCGAAACTCACAAGTAGATAACCACGCAACCCGATCATAGGTGGTTGACTCTCCCACTTAGCTTGAAGCCACTATTATACAACTCTGGAACCCACCAAGATTCTTTCTTCATTATTTATATGATCTTGTACAACCAACTCGCCAAATTCCTCAAAACCTTCCTGTTAACCATTCTATGAACACTCTGAATCATTAGCCGTGTTTACATATTCTACATGTCCTCGAAACCTTCCTATTAACATTCCATGAACACTCTGAATCATTAGTTGCGTTTACATATTCTACCTGTCACCGAATAGCCAGTAGAATTCTTCGTAGAAGCTTCATCAACCACGCGGCTGTTGACCTACTCACAGGAGATAACCTACATGGAAAATTACATGCCGACATCTTCCAACATCGTTGCACTGGGTACACTTACTTCAAAATCAGTAACCCATCCAAAGTCGTGTTGTTACCTTCTTCATATCAAGAAACTCCTTTCTGTTGCACTCAATTTCCCGCCGTATGACAGCCAATATTTCAAATCAAGCACGTAGACCCAGTCACTGACCAACGTGAATACCAATTAACTCTAAACTCCTCCCAAGGCATGTAGTCATCCTACCACAGAACCCATGTGCTACTCTGCCACTCTCCACTTTGGTCAAACTCACTCCTTTAAGAAACTACTCAACTTTCACTTCTTACACTTGGCCTTCTAGAAATGTAACCACCACCTAACACTTCCCACATGTCTTTCCTCATTCTCTGTCACCCAGTTGTTGCCTTAGATAAATATTTATCTCTGTAGCACTTGAAATGATAGATCGCTACTAACTTCAACCATTTTCAAAGATCCTCCTTCTCGAGCCGTCAGCATTAGAAATACCCATTCAATCCTAAACCAACACACCCCGTGATCTCTGAAAGTTGTTTCTCCAATATTATCTCACAATATTCTACCCCAAAGGCGAATTGTACAAGATCATAATACTAGCAAACTTAAAACATTCAATCGAGGACGACAACACCGCGTCGTAGATAAAGATCCCACTACACTTGAAAACACCAAGTCTCGTTACCCTATCAACCCAAACTTGAACAGTTATAGTCCGATTGCCTTTCCTCCACCGGAAACAAAATACCAAATATCTGAATCATACTTTGAGTAGACCTCCTTTCAAGTCATTCATTGCCCCAACATATAGGCAAGCATTCTACCATCACATTAATACTGCAAGATAACTGTTCATAAGCATCATATCAACCTGTGCATAGCCTCAAAGCTCTCAGAAATACAGCTACTGAGCTGAAACGACAAAATATCCTTCCGCAAGGTGACGATAATAGCCCAAACAACTATACAGGGAGAAAAATCCCGCACCTTATCTGTAGTACCATTATAATTCCTCGATTCCCGATTTAGAACCATCATTGACGTTGCATAAGAATGAGTGGGAAGGAAATGAAGGAATAAGCCTCAAAGGAATCAAAACTGCACAATGAGGAATCAAGAAGGGAAGTGCTCCTAACATCCTTATAGCCTCTCAAAGATAAGTGCAGACGTCTCTGTACCGACTAGCAAGACTCTACTAGACTCGCTCATGACTCGTAAGACCTAAGGGAACCTAGTGCTCTGATACCATGTTGTCATGACCCAAAATCCGGTAAGGAATGTGGTGGCGCCAGACACCACTGTCAGACAAGCCAACACCAAGAAGTTAATTAAATTTTCATTTTAGTAGTTATTGAAATCATTTATTTTATACATTAAATAATTAAATGCATTGAAATAAAATAATGTCTTTAACAAACTTAATATTGAATAACCCCATAATTATTCCAGAACCCGATGTCACAAGTGCATGAGCTATTTTTAGGAAATCAAATAAAGTACAATAATTGTCCGGAATACAAACTTGGACAGAAAATAAATACAGTATACTGAAAGAGACTATGTCGGCTATGAGTCGCCCCGAGAGATGCAGCTCTCCTAAGTCTCTGTATTATCCATGTTGCTACGCCTATTAGGCCGCAAGAGGTACATGTGCATGTGCAACAAAAATGCACAACAATTGTAGCATGAGGATAAAAATAGCGTGTGCTCAGTAAGTATCCCGTCTAATCTCGAAAAAGTAGAGACGAGAGGTCGACTTCGACGCTTACTAGTCGCCAACAATAATAATATACCAATAATATAGTAAATCGAGGATTTTCATAAAATGGTTGTATCTCAATAGCATGAGGTAAATAAACAATTTTTTCGTTTATAGGAAATTTCCAAATTCATTTTCATCATTTATACATTTATCTCAGGCCAGGGAGTAGAATTATCAACATCTATGAATCTCAAGGCAAGCAATACAAGCATGCACAAATCATGTTGAGGTCATACGGCTTGATCCAATAATATTTAAATTGTGCACTGCTAGAGGGTCGAATGGCGCGAACCACAGATGCATCTATTACCCCGCTCGCTAATCATACATGCGACGCAGGTACACAAAGAATCACACATTCAAACAGTCAATCAAGACTTCATCAGGGAAATAATTTTTCAAGGAGGTGTCAATTTCTCCTTTACAAGTCGAGAAACTGAAGTTTAACTCTTTGAGAAAATTATTTACCACTTCGATACGATTAAAGCATTTTAAACTATCAATAAGGTTACAATTATTACAAGTAAATAATGCTTTTGGGTCCTAGACTAACCATACATAAGCATAATAGTAGCTATGCACGGACTCTCGTCACTTCGTACATACGTAGCCCCCACAAATAGAAGCACATATCCAATTAATTCACCTATAGGAAAAATTCCCTCTAATAAGGTTAGAAAGGAGACTCACCTTGATCCAAAGCCTATATCCCAATTCAAGAATGCGCTCAAACCTCCAAATCGGATCCGAGCGATCCAAAAACTATTCAAATGGGGTGATAGCTAGTCAATACATGCTCAAGAGTTCATATTCTAATTATCAAGCTAATTTCCCAACCCTAGATGCAAGGTTCCTAAAATTCATCCCCGGACCCACGTGCTCGGATTCTGGAAATTTTAGAAGAAAGTTGTTATCCATAACCTAAGGATCAATAAGATATGATTTCTACTCCATCTCATAACAAATTTCGTGTTTAGATCTTATTTTTATCAAAACCCTAGGTTTCCACCTAAACCCTTGATTTTCCCTAATTTTTACCTGTTAATCTATCCATAATCGATGTATTTAACTCATGTTGTATGTTGTGTAGAAATTACTTACCTCGAAGTGCTAGGTGAAAATCCACAACCAAACGCTCCAAAAATTGCCTAAAAGGATGAAGTGTAATGAAATAATGGCCTAAATCCCGCATTAAAAGAGCTGGACACATCCCTCTGATGTCGCATTTGTGACACCAGGCTCGCAAATGCGATAAAAGCCTCGCAAATGCAGAGTGTGGGCTTCAACTGTTGGGATGGCAAATACGACCACAGAGTCGCAAATGCGACATCTGCTGGGATCGCAAATGCGGCAAAAGTGTCGTAAATGCGAACACTGCCTTGGCCGGGATTCATCGCAAATGCGAAACCTTCATCTCAAATGCGAGGTTTGCATTTGCGAACAATCTCTCGCATTTGCGAGACCTGCAACTCGTACCAAGAACAACAGAAAATCTGGTGTTCTTCCAACTCCTCCTACACGTCTTAAACACATCTGAGGCCCCCAGAACCCCGTCCAATCACACAACTTAGTCCCATAACATAATACGGACCTGCTCGAAGCCTAAAAATCATGTCAAACAACGCTAAAACCATGAATCGCACTCCAATTCAAGCTTAATGAACTTTAGAACTTCAAACTTCGATATTCGATGTCGAAACCTATCAATCACGTCCGATTGACCTCAAATTTTGCACACAAGTAATATTCGACATTACTGACCTACTCCAACTTATGAAATTGAAATTTGACCTCGATATCAAAAGTCCACTTCCGGTCAAACTTCTCAAAAACCTTCAACTTTCAAACTTTCGCCAAATGGCCCCAAAATGACCTAAGAACCTCTGAATCCACTTCCGGACGTGCTCCCAATGCCAGAATCACCATACGGAGTTATTACCAAACTTGAAATCCCAAATGGACATCAATAACATTGAAATGCACTGCAATCCAAATTTATGAAATTCTTCTAAAATGCCAAATTCTACAATAGACGCTGAAACGCTCATGAGTCATCCAAAACCTGATCTGGACATACACCAAGTCCAAAATCATCATACCAACCTGTTGGAGCCTTCAAATCCCGATTCCGATGTCGTTTACTCAAAAATCAAACCTTAGTTAATTCTTTCAACTTAAAGCTTTCGAAATGAGAATTTTCTTTTCAAATCAACTCTGAACTTTCCGAAATTCAATTCCGACCATGCGTGCAAGTCATAATACCTGAATTAAAGGTACTCATGGACTCAAACTGCTGTGAGCATGTGATTTTTTTCCTATTCAAAACTCCTACAAAATTAAAAGAATAGATTTTTTCCCAATTGTATGCAATTTTATAGGATTTTATTAATTGTTTACATTTTTGTGCATATTTAATTTTATTAAAATCATGACAATTCCCCCAAAATGTCAAAAACATCATGCATTGCATATTAGACTTTGTGTTCATATTTTAGGATTGATTAGTTAATTAATTGCTTTATTAAAATGAAAAAATCACAAAAATTTTGCTCATTTTTACATTTTAGATTTTAATCTTAGATTAGTAATTTCCTCTTCATTATCTAGGATTAACTATTTTTTTAAATATTATAAATGGATAATTAATTTAATTTTTGGAAATTAGATTAATTTAGAATTTTAATTAATTCAATAAAAGAAAAAAACAAAGAGAAAAGAATTTGAAAAAAGGATTAATTTAGTTTTAAAATTGAGCCAAATTTTAATACTCAAACTCCAGCCCATTTTCCCTTTTCTTATCCGCCCAGGCCCAAACTACCCTTACCCGGTCTCATATCCTCTCACCAAAATAACGTAGTTGCTCCTTAAAACTACGTCGTTTCAACCTTCCACCCACTTAAACGACCAAACCCCCTCATAATCCCATACCCCAATTCTATTAAAACCTAGACTCTTTTTGATTTCAGTCTCTCTCAAAGACCACCGCTCTCTTCCGCCTTTCCTCTGCCGCCCGAAAATTGTCTCACGCCGGCGGACCACCCCAAAATCCCCTCAAACTTCAATCACACAATCTCCATCACCCCCTCGTTCATATCCCGCCATTGATTTCTCCAAAAGACCACTTATTTTCTCTAAATTCGGGATCTAAGAATAAAAATCCGAACTTTTTGTTTTTGTTCAATTTTTTTCTGACCCAGCCCTCAATTTATGTTGAACCCCGTTTGGATCCCCCACTTTCAACATGAAGAATCGATTCACTCATGAAGATAATCCACAGCTAGTGTTGGACTCTCTTCCACAGCTAGTGCTTCATGTTGCAATTCTCACCATTTGGCCGAGATTCTTGCCCGCCGGAGTTCGAGTTGATTCATCACTATTTCTCAGGGATATCGAAGCTTTGTTCGATTCAATTGGTATACCCTCTTCTCCCCTTCTGTAATTCGACTTAGTTGTCATATGTCATAAGCTCGAACCAAACATGCCTCAGCACATGAATTGGAATTTTTGGCGTCATTGTTAATTAATCAGTTGACTAGCTATTTTAATTGCATTTTTTCTTAATGTGTTTAATTCCGATAGTGATGTCTTAGTCCTCATATTTTGGATGCTATTTTATCTGATTTTTTGTTTGATTGATTAGTTTGGCTTAGATTTGGGTTTGCTTGTGTACAACGGGCAGGCCCATTAGATCAGGGATTTGGTCTAAAAGGGTCCAAAATCTTTTTGGGCCCATCTGGTGGCCCAAGTCTACTATTAAAGGAAAAGTTTTAAAAAAACAGAGGCTGAGAGGTTAATATGGGGATTTAACCTAGGAAATCTTTTATAACTACCTAGGAAGGTTCTAGGAAAAGGGAGAATGGGGTAATTAAACGAATGGTTTAAAGATTGAAGATTCAAGTGAACGAAAAGATAATTGAAGAGAGGTGGGATTGAATTAAGAAAATTAGATTTGGTTGCCCTAAATCCCCTCTATAAAAGATCCTTTTTCCAATTATCAGGGCAGAGAAAAAAAAAGAGAAGATCTGCAGCAGCTAGAAACCTAAGACCAAAAATTTGAAGAAAAAAAAAATCACTGAGAATTCTAGAGAAACAAAGTCATAAAAGAGATTGCGAGGCTGTTTGAAACTTTAGTTGCATATTCTACACAATTTTGTATCTTTCAAGCTGGTGTTCAACTACAGTATAAGTTGTTTTGACTATGGTGCTTTACTCTATAATCTCTGGTCTATCATAAGTGATTTGTTGTTGAAATTATTGTTGGTTTCTGTCTGAAGTAGTAGTTTAACTCCAAAATTTCTGCCATTCAAATTTTTTTTGGTTTTTAGATCTTTTAGTTGCTGTCAAGGTATGAGTTTCACACTTCTAATGACGTAAATGTTTTTTGAATAATTCTATCTGATGAAATTTGCAATAATTATTCACAGTTCATATTCAAATGTCATGTTGTCTTTTCCTTTTCTTTTCTTTCTTCCAGAAACTTTGCTGTTCTTGTTCGATTTATGAGTAGCATGATGCATAAGTTATTAAATGTCTTTTGGTTTTGAGGTTGAAGTTGATGTTTAGATCATGTAGACTTGGCAGTAGCCTAAATAGGAGCTCTACTATAGTGTTCTGTATATGAAATATGTAGATTTGTGTTAATTTGAGGATGTGAAAGTTGTTTGCTACTGATTACCTGGTTGTAGTTTGCAGATCTGACCATTAGTTGGTTAGATTGGTAAGCTCTAAAGCTAAGGAAGAGATTTAAAGTCGTTGGGAGAGGAGTTTTGGGCTGAAGATTTAATCAGATCATGCATTAGTTTAGTTGTTATAGTAAATGATTTTTGTATACATTAGAAATCATTAATTATTAAGAATTGTGATTAAAATGGCCAGAACTATAAATGCCAGAGTTTAGGTAGCCTTGTTTTGAAGTTTTGAATGCCAACGATTTTCTTTTCTATGTATTTGATGTGTTGGATTTTGTTTCGCATGAAAAACTTTGTATCTAAGCAGGTGTATTAGTTTATTTTCAAAGTGAGTGTTTATGTAATTGTTTGCAATGGGGCCATAATCTTTTTTTTTAGTTACGTAAAATTGGAATTCCAGTCCAGCTCACTTGTATTTTGCACATAGCTTGTTGAGATTTGAATATGTATTAAATGACAGGCGCCCCTTCCCCTCACCTAATATTTTATTAATTGATTATATATTTCTTTTACTTGTATACACTCATCCAAATATTCCTACAATGAACAACTTTTTATATGAAGTCTTGAATTTAAAAATTTGTCTGAACATTATTATTTTGCTTCTACGTCCCTACCCCTTACAAATTTAATGTTCTTTGAAAGGAGCCTAGTCCGGATAAATCCAGACGCAAGCGAACTTTAAAGCACGAACCACTTGGTTCAAATATTGCTGGGATTGTTTAATACAAACACCTCATTTGCAACAGTCATGCCACAACTTCGAACACCAATATGGAACATAGTTTATGGATTTATGGATATCGTAGTTTGCTTTAGGCACGTAATTAAATCATCACAACTACGGGTACGGTTCCCGTGGCGTAGTTGTGATACCTAATTTCAAATCAGTTTTAAATATGAACATCCGTAGCTCGCTTTAATTGAGTACAACCTTTTGAAATAAATTAAGGCGTGCCATTCACAAATAAATCTCATAATCTATGGCCCTCACATTAATACCAAAACAAGTATAGAAAAGACTTAAAACATTCATAACTAATGTAGAAAATACTTTGAACATTCGTAGTTTGCTTTAGGCGTATTTACAATAAAATTATCATAGCTACGGGTACGGTTCCCGTGACGTAGTTGTGATACATAATTTCCAAATTTGGGGGTACATTTATGTGACCCGGCCACAACTTCTAATAACATTAATAAATTAAACATGTCGTAGATCGTGGGTACGGTTCCCGTGACATGATTCACAATGTGTATCAAACAAATAAGTGTACGACAATCGTAACTTGTTCAAGAAATAATTCCATAACCCTAAAAAGCGGTTTTAAATTAATTAAAAGTTGTTATAAAGTTAAACATGCACATTAGGTTTAAAACATGTAATAAATTAGATAATTAGGCCAATATTAATAGTTAAGCGATCATGCTCGAACCACGGAACCCGGAAATGCCTAACACCTTCTCCCGGGTTAACAGAATTCCTTAATTAGAATTTCTGATTTCGCAGACTTTTAAATAAAGTCAAAATTCTTATCAATTCGGGATTTAAAATAAACCGGTGACTTGGGACACCAAATAAACTATTCTAAGTGGAGACTCTAAAAATAAAATAAAAAAATCTTATTTCGATTTATGTCACTTTAATTGGAAAAACTCCCTTATATCCCCAATCGGGTGGTAAAAAGGAGGTGTGACAACTGCTGATGACGTGCTAGAGCTCAAAATGACCAGTCGAGTCGTTACATTCTCTCCCACTTAAACACACGTTCATCCTCGAACGTGCTGAGAACTGCATTGGAGTTGTCCGAAATCACTGATTAATACCTCGTGCACCTATCCGTGCTACCAAAACTCAGTTGAGCACATTAACTCGAGCAAATCTGAAGATATTCAATTTTATTCAAACAAGCAAGCTTAGAACCCAGTTTCAACATCCTAAATTCTCTGTTAGGCCTGCTTCCAATATATGAACACCGTATCAATCACTACACGATGTACCAGAACATGACTGCATACCTCTGCTGAATTCTCACCATGAACCACATCATTCACAAAGACCATAACAACTTTCTCTGATCATGATACTCACAATGCACCTCACGGCATATACGTCAACATATCATTGAGTCTATACTCTTGCCAAGAATCATCACCTCATTTGAATCAATTAATGGTATTTGCTCTTTGATATGCTTCATATATTCGGCGACCCAAGGTAGATCTGTCGGCGTTCGCATACTCTGGAGTCCCCTTCCCTCTATCTTAGTTTTATGTTTTCTTTCATTTCGAGAATAGATGTATTTATTTTAAACCTGTATTTGTAGAAAACACTTAGAAGTTTGTGTATTGTGATATTAGATCTTTGGGTAGTCATGTATTAGTGTTTTAACTGCTATAAAATTTCTGCACTTCTTATTTGTTTAGTTTAAATTATTATTAATTACTGTTTTGGTTAGTTATTAGCGTGTTAGTACTGTATCTGTTGGCTTGCCTAGCATTCTAAGAGTTAGGCATCATCACGATCCTGACGGTAAAAAATTCGGGTCGTGATACTGATGAAATAGTAGTGCTTACAGTTAATTTCAAAGTTTCAATAGTACTTTATAATCTAGTTTCACTAGTACTCTATATATATATATATATAACTTCTGAATGGATTAATGATTATCCGATAAGAAAATTAATTAATATGCTCCCAAATCGTTAAGTCGTTAATTATAAAATCTCAATCTGTTCACCAACCATTAATCCTTATAATCCGATACAATAAGTCTATAAGCTAATTTTGCGGTTCAGTTAATGGTTACGATTCGGTTTTGAACAGCCCTACTAGCAACACCTGGCCTAGCGGTAGGCTAGGGTAATTTGTGTTTTTGTGCTCTTTTCTTGCATTTTCGTCCTCTTTTCATGCAACTTTCATTCGTCTTTGTCTTCTGATGCTCCTACACATAAAATAACATAATTTAGCTCAAATGTCGCATAATTAACCACTAAACTAACAACACGTAAGGCGAGTAATGTACTAAAAGTATAGCATTATGGCTAAACATCAGTTCGTTACATAACATACTAAGACTTAGCGTTTGGACATAAATTTGGTTGAAACTTGAAAAAATAAATTTTTAAAAATGAGATGAAAAAAGGTTTTTGAAAGTCGAAATTGTGTTTGAACATACATTTTACTTGAAAAGAATTTGAAGTTTGTTGAGTAGAAACTTCAAAAACTACTCTAGAGGTGCTTTTGGGATTTGAAGTTTTTAAAATCTGCCAAAAATAATTAAAATTTATAAACAAATAAATATTTAAAAACAGAATTTGAAAAAAAGCTCCCAAATTTCTATGGCCAAACGAAAGCTAAGAACTACTCCCTATTACTTTTGGGTGAATGGGACTATACTTTGGAACAATTCAATGTCCTCGTTGGCCTCCGTTCAGATCTTTGTAGAGGATTGTTTGAAATCAAAAGGGAAGGAACAATTTCCTCGAGGAATTCATCTCAATAATAACATTTTTGTATATTTGGAAACACTGTGACTTATTTTATATGACAAATCATTTTCTCTTTGGTACTATTATTCCTTAAGTCCACTTTAAGTGATTTCTTTTACTCTTTTACATATATTAAAAAATTTATCTTTTAGTATTAACTAACAATGAAATTGATCATAGTAACCTTAATTTGCTCATTGGATGTCACGACTCAATTTCCCCTCCGTTGGGTTTCATGACGGCACCTAGTCTTAAGGACTATGTAAGCCTAATATTTTGCGTAAAAACAAATAATAATAATTTAGCGTCTAATATTCTTCTGAAATGAAATCGTTACACAATAAACATGTTCCCAAAATCCAGTAGTACAAGTCATAAGCTCCACAGAGTTAGCTACCACTTCTGAATACAACTGTTTGGAAATGAGTAAAAATAGTTGAATGCAAGTAAGAAGGTGACTCCGAATCCTGCAAACGCAGCGACATGTTTACCTTGAGTCTCCTCAGCAACGATCCTCACAGCTACTAACGATCAATGTCGCACCTCCTTTTTACGCTACCACACCCCGCGAAGGCGTGGTAAAGGGAGTTTTTTCAATTAAAGGACAATCAAAATGGAATTTATTATTAAGAAATGGAGTCGCCACTTGAGAGATTGATGGTGTCCCAAGTCATCGGTTTGAATCCCGAATCGAGGAAAAAGTTGACTCCATATTACAGTCCGCGAACCAGAAATCCAGATAAGGAATTCTGTTAACCCGGGAGAAGGTGATAGGCATTCCTGAGTTCCGTGGTTCTAGCACGGTCACTCAACTGTCATATTTGGCTTAATTATCTGATTTTTAATGCATGCTCAAACCTATGTGCATTTTTACCTTTTAACCGCTTTTGATTATTATTATTTTATAAGAATTGCAACGTCGTGAAAATGCATCTCGAACCACGTTACACCAGTGCACCCATTGTTGTCAATACATTTCGACTCCGTTGAGATTTGGATTTGGGTCATATAAATGTGCACCCGAGTTTAAGAAGGTAAAATTATTAAACCGCGCCTAAAGTAACTAATGAGTCGTTATCTTTGGGGAAGGCCGTGAAATTCGCTAAACGGCCCGTCCCGATTTCTAAAGATAAAAATATTAATCAAATAAGGGACATGAGTTTTGAGATTTTGATTGGCACGACACGCCTCGAATTATTCTAAAGGGTTGCACTCAATTTAAAGCAAAACTACGAATATTTGGACATTGTCTATTTTCCTAAACCAATTTGAGGTTACGCGTGACGCAATTGCTGAACTAATTGATCGTTAAACAATCCAAAGGGCATTCACATATGGATACACGTCTGAAAAATAAAATGACATAAACCATGACCAAAATCTTATTCCAACAAACTTGAATTTGTAAATATGAAAAATTAACTCAAATCAGAACTTGCCATTTTACTTAATTAAGCATCTGTTCATCACATTTATTACCTAAACACATAAAACTTTCAAAAGGTCTAAAGTTATCCATTCAAACTTTCATTAAAGGTGTTAATATTTTGAAAGGAAGTTCTAAAACTTAACATGCATGCAATAAGTTGTAGAATTAAGCTAGCATTAACACCACGAGACCCAGGATTTGATTGCATTTTTTTAAAAAAAAAATTATAACTACAAATTGCATCACACTATCATTCTAGGCCTAACTTCCCATTGTTAATAACTAGCAACAGACTTATATGCAAAGACATTGATTCAACTAATAGCTTAACTACTGATTTATAACATATCAGTGAGCAACAGTAATGACAACTCAATAATATTTCTAAACCAAATCTCAACACTCCTGTGATTTCGATGTTCTGAACTTAAATTACTGGAATTAGCCATTGAAATTTACATCCATCTTTGAACCTATTTTGCAAATACAAAACTAATTAGAATTAACTATTGAAACTTACCACCATTTTTGAATTTGTTTTCACAACAACAAAACCAAATCAAGCATTCAACTCATAATGCAAGTCCTAAAAGTAATAGCTACACAGTCCACTTATTACAAATTGTAGGGTATTCCGCTTATTTAATTTTCCACTATGATTACTGTGTGGATACAATTAAACTACTATAAACTCAAACAAGTTAATATCCTATTAACATAAGTTAAACTTTTCATTTCTTCAGTTAACTACTACACGTCGACTGTTTCAGTCCTTCACAAATCAGCTGGAGCTGAGAAAATGTGACGATCCGGCCCATCGTCATGTGAGTTACCGCCCTGTTTCCCCCTTATTGTGTTGTTTCATGTTCTATATCAGTATTAGAGTCTATCGGGTGAATTTGGACTGATTCTGGTTGGAAATAAGGCATATAGCCTCTTAGAAGGGAGTTTGTTTCAGAAAAGTCAACCT
>MU677710.1:647-28506 GCA_026770625.1 Nicotiana glauca
CGTGGATTAATTGAGAACGCATTGTAGCTTGAACTGCTTAACTCACATCGAATTAGTAAGTAAATTTCTAAAAGAATTAAACTTCATTTCCTAAATTGTTAAAGGAGAATTGGTTTTATTTGAATAAATATTTTCTGATAAGTCCTTATGTGACTGATTGAGCATGTACTGTATGTGTGCCTGCGTCGCATGGATAATTCGCGAGTAGGATATGTGTTTAAATATGGAACGGGCCGAACGCCTCGATGATAATAGATGCATCTATGGTTTGTTCTGCTCGACCCTCGGCAGTGCACAATTTACATTATGTTGGAGCGGGTCGTCGACCTCGGCGTGATTTGCACATGTTTATCTGTTATTTAACAACTGCAAATGTGGAATTGGCCCTACGTGGCTTGATATAAACTGATAAGATAATAAAGGATAGACTTTGGAAGCCCTTGATTTATTGTTGAAGGTGCTTACCTGATTTCCGGGCTTCACAATTTGAACTATTATATAAATCCATGATTATTCTCACATTTATAAAATATTGATAATTGACCTCTAGTGAGTGTCGGAGTTGGCCATCTCGTCTCTACCCCTTCGGGATTAGGCGGGATACTCACTGAGTACACGTTGATTATGTACTCATACTACACTTCTGTGCATTTTTGTTGCACTGGTACATGATATTTTAGCGGCCTACTGGACGCAGCAGCACGGACGATCCGGGGACTAGGTGAGTTGCAGTATGCAAGGCGGCCCGCAGCTTTTAAAGTCCCTTCCTAGTAACTGTATATTTTTTCTTTTCTGTCCATTGTATCCGGACGGATATTGTGTTGTATTCTATGTTTTAATCAGTAGTTGCTCATGCACTTGTGACACCGGGTTTCTGGGATGGTTTCAGTGAATCCTTGTACTAGTTGGTATTATTTAAGTTTAAATTCGAGAAATGATCTTATTTTATGTGAAACGGGAGGAAAAACATTAGATTTTCAAAAATATTAAAAGAGGGAATTAATTGGTAATCTAATTGGCTGACCTGACAGCGATGTCCGGCGCCACCACGACCCTTAGTGAATTTTGGGTCGTGACAAAGCTGGAGCCCAAACTTTGGGCTAAGCTGTTAGGCCCAAGACTTTCAAAACAAACAGAATAACACTTCACATATTGTCAGAATCTGCTGGATATATTTTTTAATAATTTCAAGTGTTTAACAATTACAGCAAGGAAAAAGAAATTTCATTTTTTGTTTAATTTGAAGAAAATATTTAGCGTTTGAATTCTCAAATCCAACTGATATTATTGTATTTACAGGCCTATTAGTGAGCTCTTAAAGGTCATAAAAGATAAAATTCAAACTAAAATTGTAAATCGATTTTAATCACAGCAATAAAACATCATTTGTTACTGAACTAATTCATATTAACATTACTGAACTAGTGCTCAACACTTAGAGGATTTGGTGACTTAGAGCCTAGATAGTTAAAACATTCATGATCATTCAATCATTATACATTTAACTACAAATACGAATTAATACTCAATTTCTATATGTTACTAGTATTAAAAATCGAATTAATCTCTAAAACAGAATTACTAAGAGATAATGAATAATAATGTCTGATATGAATCTAACAGTTTTAACAGTCCAGTCCAGTTTATCTATACAATACAATGAATGTAATAGCAATTTTAAAATAATAAAATTCAACAAATTACTACTCGAACATGTCAATTGACATTTGAAATTGAACTGAATTTTGAGCCTTTAACATCACACGAATTTATACTGCAACTCATAGCCTTCAAAAACTGTGTACCTGAATATAGAATCACAAAGAGAAGGAAGGATCAGCTCAGTTAGACGGCAACAGCAACAGGAACAGGATATAAAATCCAATCACAGCCTCAAAACACCCAGGATTAAGCCACAGCAAGAGATTTAAACCAGAAGAAAACACACTTGTGCAGTCTAGTGCGATTTCACAGAGCTTCAATCACTAGAACTGGATAAAATCGATACACAGCCTTCAAAATGATCAATGAAACAGTATCACTTTGGATTTTTCTACTAGTTCTAATGTTTTTGAGTTTTTGAAATTATGAATTTCGAAATTTGGATCTAAGAATGGCAGATTACTTGGAGGAAAATTTTCAGATTTCCAAAACTTGTAAAATAAGGCATACCCATTCCTATTTATAGATGTAAAATTGGAGGGAACTTCAAATTTCAGTATTTACCCATTAGTCCTTCTTTTATTTCACTTCTAACCTTTACTTTAAACTTGTAATACAAGTAACTATGCTTATTTCTTAAAAATTATACTAATGCCCCAAACTAGAAGCTTCTATTGTACTATAATTCCTATAGTGTCCTCACTCTAATTCAGAATCTACCAAATTACCCTTTTCCTATACCCATATTGCCCCTAGAGTTATGACATAACTACCATTAGACCTTTTTCTTTACCCAAAATACCCCTCCTTTCTTTTATTAATTACTATCAATCCTTTTATATTCCCAAAATAACCCTGAAACTATACTGAATTTACTTAGAGTAACTCTACTGTTAATCAACCTTTATCACTAAATTCAATTAATCTAAATCTAATTTATTTTAATTCCACGATTATTTAACCACTAATAAAAAATCTAATAGCTATAACCAAATATGCTAAGTGCTATCAATTAATCCCAAAAGTTCTTAAGTAATCAAATTACCACTAATTAGTTATCAAAATTAAACAATGATATGACTAACAATTATCAAAATCAACTAAACGATCAAAAAAAAGAAACTTGACATGAAAATTCTAAAATTAACAAATACTATAAACTCAAACAGGTATTCCAACGAAAAGGGACAAAGTTCAAAGAAACGAAAGATAAGCAGGAAAATAGAACAAAAAAGGTGCAAGAAAACAATCAGACAAATGCATGCATGATAAAGGAAAAAAAATCAGAAAAGAATAAAAGAAATCAAAAATTCAGAAACTTATCTAGGTTCTTGTAATTGGCTTGTTTGACCACTAATCTTGGTACCAAAATCCTTAAGGAAAGAAGAAGAGAACTTTGAGGCACCGTTTGCGAATTTCCAACTCACCGGAAAACTTCAAACACATATTTGAGCAGCTCCGGTTAGATTTGAGGTTCACGACACTAAGGGTTGTGTAGGGGAAGGAAAGAAGGCGATGTGGTGTTAATTTGGGTTGGGTTGGGTAAAGTGTCGTTCGCTGGAGTTAGGGTTCCGGCGAGACAAAATTGAATATTTGAGCAGATGGAGTAATATTCGAAGGCAGATGAGTAGAGGGGTGGAAAGAGGAGTTTAAGGTGGTCCTATGGTGTAATTTTGGCAGGCTTTGGCGTAGGTGGTGTTTCCCGCTGGTAGGGTTCCGGCGGGGTTGATGGTGACACAAGGGCGGCTGGGAAAGGAGGAAGATGAAAAGAGTAATATGTTTTAGGTTTTCTGAAATATTGTATCTTTTATTTAATTTGCACATTAACTAACGGCCCTTGGATTAAATAATTTTGAACGGCTCAGATTGGTTAACATCTATACGGTGTCGTTTTATTTTAATGAAATCAAGCTGATGACCGTTGGATTTGAGGTGATCAAGTGCTGAGATTAAAGGATTCTAAACGACGTCGTTTGGTTATATAATAACGAGCAGACCGGATCAGGGGTTTGGGCTTGGGCATGTGGCTTGGGCTTGGAGAAATGGGATGATTTTATTTGGTTTGGGCTATAGTTTAGCCCAATTAACAGTCCATTTCTTTTCTTTTGTATTTTGTTTTTCTCATTTTGTATTTTATTTTTGTATTTTTTTTATTTGTATTTTTTTCAACTTATATATTTTTTATATCAAATTTATTTTTTGATTTTATAAAATTAAAAAATTAAACTAACAATTAAACTAATTAGACCCTAAAACCATTTAATCACTAATTTGTAGCAATTTCCAATTAAAACAATAAAAATGATATTTTGATTTTTCCTTAAGTTGTTCCGAAATGAATTAATACTAAAATTGTGAAATTAAAAATCCTAATGGACATGCATATTTTTTGTATTTTTAATATGAATTATTATACAACTAATTAACACAGACAATGCAACAAATATCAACAAAATTTGTAAAAATCAAGAAAATCATTTTGTTTGGATTTTTTTTAGGAATAATTTGCTTAGGGAAAAAATCACGTGCTCACACAAAGAATAGAGAACTTTTAGAATGTAAGAGTAGTTGATGAACTAATGTCTGTATCTTAGAAGTGAAATAGAGGAGAGTTTATATAGCAGTTTAGGAGCAGGGCATAAAAAGGTAAAAGAAATCAACACTCAGCAACTAAAGAAATCACAGAATCAATTTACACGCAAAATCAGCATAGTCTTCCCTTAATTAAGGGTAATTACCCAACAGTAAAGGATAGGAGATATTTAAGGAAAGAAAATCAAATCAAATGTAAGTAAAGAGGAAAATAAGCAGGAGTCTAAATAAAGAAACAATCGTGAAGAATCAGTAAATATCACAGGTGATAGAATAAGGTAAGAAGGCCAATTAAAGTCACAAATAAGGGAATGAATCAAGGATTATGCACATAAGTTTAACAGAACAAATCAGTAAATCACAATTCAAAGTAGTACTAATTTACGGGGAGGAAAATATCAGTTTCCACAAATAGACAAATAAGCTAAATAAAATTTCATAAACACACAGAAATTAACCAAAAAATTGGCTCAGAATCTCTAATAGAGATGAACTAGGGTAAAATCACAAGGCACTGAAATAGTCTAAGGGGAAATCATAAAAGTCAAAGCACAGAACGAAACAATACAACAAGTAACACGAAAAACCCAGAATCAAAGCAAAATATGAGAAAATTATGGTTTTAGCAAAAATCGACTAGGATTTAGAAAACTTAACATGAATCCGTCAAAAGCACATAAGAACAAACGATTAAACATTCAAAAATCAGCTAACCTTTGAGAAGATGACTTTCAGTAAACCCTAACTTTAGAAAAATGGAAAATCAATTGAAAACCAGAAATCATCCAAGGAAACATGTAAGATAGGTTAGATTCATCTCAGATCCGAGAAGATCGAAGATAAAGATTAGGGTTTTCAGAAGTAACTCAGAGGTGAGAACATAGCCTTAGAAATCCATAGATTCAAGATGAAAATAAGAAATTCTTACCCGAAATCGAACCAAAATGGCCTAAAACATGCGAGAAAGAACCAAGGCGTAAGCGGACTAACCCTGGTCCCTTAAGGACCTTAGAGATAGAAGTACCCAGCATAGGAGAGGCCATTAAAAGACTGGGGTGGTGAGAAACTACCATGAAAGGTGGTGGATTAGTGATAGCGAGGGTGAATTAGGGTTAGATTTAGAGAGCATTTGAGAGTCGAGGGAACGAAAGGGCGCCGGAAATGAGAGACAAATAAAGGGTTTAGGGGGTCGTTTGGGTTAGTATGGTAAGTTTAATCATGGACCGTTGATCAAAATGATCAACGGTCTTGATTAAACGGGGCAATTGGGTTGGGGAATGCAGACTGGGCCTAAGGGAGTTTTGGGTTTGATTTTATAAGGAATTGGGCTGGTAGATTTTAGGCTAAAATTGAAATAAAAAGGCTATTTGTTAAATACCCCCAAACAATTGATTAGAAATAATTTGTAAAACAATTACTAATTATAAAAAATAAATTCCATGCATAGAAATGTTTTAAAAATAGTTGTTTATTATTTAAAAATGCAAATGACTAATCTCTGGTAAAATAATACAAAAATGTACGCATGGGCTATAATTGCAAAGTTATTGTAATTATAGCCAAAAGGTGCCAATTTGACTATTTATGAAATAATTTTGGACTCAATAGGACCATAATAGTAATATTAAATCAAGACAAGTTCTAAATTCATTTGTGATGCAATTTTACAATTATTTATATGAAGAAAATATTGAAATAAATTAATTTAAAGATATAAAAATTATGGGAAAATACCCATTGATGTTAATGCATAGTTTTAAAGGTATATATGCATTTCAAAAAATATTATAGGGAAAAATTGGGTACCAACATAAAGTAGGGCATGTCGAAATTTATAAGACCTTACAAAAGGCATAATCCTGATCTTAAAGTTAAGGCTATATATTCGAACTTGTAAGACCCCTAAAAATGCATACCCTCGATATAGATGCCGAAGCTACTTCACTCGGGGACTAAAAGGCTACGGCCAAATATGATGACTACGGTCACAAGGTTGTACTAGCCAAACTAACGCGGCTTAGAGATGCCCGGTCGTCGCCATAAAACTCACAGGCCTTAAAATTACTTCGAAAATACTTCAAAAAGAATCGGTTAACCAGGCTACCCTTGACATAAGAAAAAGAGCTTTGATCACATCATCTCCAAATAATAAAAGCGCTTCAAAACAATTCAACCATCGAGCGAAACCTCCCGAGGTGCTCGCCCATCGTTACATAAATGGCTCGCAATTGAGGTCCTTTTCGAACCGCCGAAGAGTTGGAAAAACCCAAAAAAACTTCAATGAGGGAAAAATGAGCCTATACTAGAGGTCGTACGGACCCTAAGCGTAAGAGCCACTGTCGCCAACCTAAACTAAAGGTCGTGCCGACTCGACGCATAAGAGCCACTATCGCAGCTTGAATAAGTGTCGTACCGACCCAACACGTAAGAGCCTAGATGATAGCTTAAAATTCAAAAACTTAAGGTTCAATAAGCTCGAGTTGAGGTCTGACTCAAAGACTGATCCCGAAACAAGTTAACTAAAAATGCCTAAGGGAAAATGTATAAGAGTCTACGGGCCAGCTCAACCAGCCTTAGGGCCGATTACAAACCCAAGGGTTTTTTGCCTCGAGGCCCAGTTCACCTGGCTAAACATCGACAAACATATGAATTCAAAACAGAAAGAGACGTACACAAGCAAAGGGAAACGCATGAAAAGTGAAACCAAAAGGCTTCCTTTTATACATGTATGCAAAACTTCATTTATAATGTTCTCTAAGAAAACTGTACAAAGATTAGAAAAGAAAGGCCTAGCCTACGCTCCCCTCGGGAACTGTGGTCCGTTGGCCTCTTCTTCATTATCTTCGACATCGGACAAAAGGAACTTGGCATCGTATTCATCCGCCTTCGCCTGCGCTATCTCCTCCGAGAGATTGAAGCCCCTAGCATGAATCTCTTCGAGAGTTTCCCTCTAAGATTTGCACTAAGTATACTCATTGCTTCTGCTCTCCCGATCAGAGTCCCCTCTCAGATCAGCCCGAGCATTGGCAGCATCCTTTAAATAGACGGCCACTTTCTTATCTACCTTAACTCGAATCTCTTCAGCTTCAGCTCGGGTGTCAACAACCTCAGTCTTCATCTTCAAAATATCAAACTCAAGCCTTACAATCATGCTTGCTTGGACCTACTTGTTTTCACGTGCATTTCGGAGTTGCACCTCGAAGGCAGAAGCCTTGGCCAAAGCGTTCTTCTTGGCTGTAACTTGGGCATCTTCCTGAGCCTTTAACTCAGTACGCTCATGCTTGGCCTGACCAACTTCACCCCAAAGGCATTCCAGGTCCTCTGTCTTTTTCTGCAGCTGAAATATCAAAATTTTAATCTCTGAAGAAAGGAAAAGAGGCGTGCGCTCCCTCAAAACAAAGGTTACTCGTCTTTTAATGTAGATTTTGTAGTCCCGACTTCGACCCGCCTTGTACCGCAGGACTACCAACTTCTTTGCCCTTCTATCACAAAGAAGCCTGAGGGATTTCTCCTCTTCTAAGGCTTTTCGCAACCTGGATTCACGGCGAAGCAACTCAGACTTGAGCTTGTCAAAAGCCTGGAAAAAAAGGAGCTTAATAAGAAAATGAAAGTGCAATTAGAAAACCAATACAATTGATCGAAACTCACCACAGTACATAGTCTTTGATCCTTCTTAAAAGTTGAGTGCACGTCTACTAGCCTAGACTCATAGGCCCAGTAGAACCGCTCCCAACAAAAGTATGATCGTTCGAGACCTCGCTTGAGTCAGGCGGCCCATAGCCCCGAACATCCCTCAAAGTACCTTCAACGGGATAAGAAGACAGCGCCAGAAAATACTTGTCCCTCGAAGTGCCTTCAATGGGAGAAGATGATGGCACCAGAAAATCTTTATCCCTTGAGGTACCCTCGACGGGAAAAGAAGACGGCGCTAGAAAATCCTTGTCCCTCAAAGTGCCTTCGACGGGAAATGATGACGGCACCAGAAAATCTTTATCCCTCGAGGTACCATTGATGGGAAAAGAAGACGGCGGCAAAGGAAAACCATCTTGGCAAGAACAAAAGCCTCGGGCGCCACAAGCTCGGCTGATACATCATCTCTAAACCTCCAGGCAAAACTTGCCTCGCTAGAAGCACCTTCACCCTTCGAGGGTCCCTTCCACTTGTTATTATTCCCCGGTTCCAAAGCCGATGATCCTTTATCCTATCTAAGGGGACGCGCTCTCATCTCAAAAAATTCCCCAATGCCTACGGTGACGGAATCAGCACACGTAAAAGAAAGTACCTTTCAAATAAAACAAACCACACAGCACGTACTGTGGTGTTTGGCCTACCATTTACCCTTGGACAGATCTCGCCACTTATGCCCATCATAGGTCGAGCGGGCTGCCAACTTCCAAGCCCAACGCGTCAGGTCGGGGACCTCGTATGCCATCCACAAGATTGCTACAAAAGGAAAAGAAGGCATTTTTACAGAGCCCACCTCCACCATGGACAAAAATAGTAATAACACGAGTGTACCACTTACGTGTGAAATTCCATTTCTCAGGAAATGACAGGAACTCTAGAGGGATAACATTGACAGTTCGTACTCGGAAAAATCGACTCATCCACACTCGATCCCATCTTCTCCATCATCGACGACAAAGGGACTAGCAGATCGACATCGCAAAGTTATCAGCCATCGGTGGTGAAAAGGCCGATACAGCCTAATGAGGTGACTAAGGGTGAACTCAAGCTCGGCCTCCTCCACAAAGAACCTTATCATCAATACTACCCTTCAAAATGATGGGTGAACCAATGCCAGGGTATCCCGATATCTTCGACAGAAGTTAAGCAAGACTCTAGCAAGAGGGCCCAATGTAAAGGGGTATGTGTATACGTTCAGAAACCCCTCTGCATAAGCCATGATGCTCTCTCCCAGGGAAGGTACTTGCAACACCACTTTTTCTCCCCATCTGCAGTCTCTCCTTACCGCTTCGAGGTATCCTTCCTCTATTGATGAAATGAACCTCGATGAACCCTCCCAATGGCCCTGAATATCCGGAGGACTCTTTAATGTAAGGTCCCTCCTCGAGACAAAAACCCTCGGGGTTAGCTCACCGGACGCTGGCGGTATACCACCAATCGAGCATGAAGTAGAGGCGGAACTCTCCTCATCTTGGTGAACAGGTTTGTGCATGACAGCCATGATTGTGATGGAGCAAGAAAAGGTACACGAGAACTTAAGCGAAAGCTCCAAATTAAAATAGTGAAAGAACCGGCATAAGAAAAAGGAACTCTACAAAAAGGGTAGCTGCTCAAAATAACGGAATCCTTAAAAAGAGGGGAGCAAACTCATATATAGGGCGAGCGGTGACTGTCCGTCTACCCTAAAGGCCAATTAATGCTGGCTAAGCCATTGTCACTTTTAGGGAAGCGTACTGGCAGGATCACCTCGATCATTTTATGACCGTATCATACGGTTGGCGCTGTTGTACAACGATTAAAGGGTCAAAGACCCCCTATCAACCTAGCCTCGAGATAGTACCTGACCTCGAGGATCTTTGCTGCTATAACGACGGGCTCTAAAGAGCTAACCGCATAAACCTAGCCTCGAGATGGTGCCCGATCTCGAGGATCCTTCTAGATCCAAATTGGTTCCTACTCGAGGCTTATTAATAAAGCCTCAGGGCTATTTTTCGCCTACATTTCAATTCACACACACTCTCGGTTACTTTATCCCGGGGGCCATCTTCATTTTAAGCTCAAAGCAAGTTCTAAGGCTACCCGAGTTCGAGTAAACTCTCACTCGGGGACTATTTGAAAAGTCCTGAGGGTTGTCTTTACTTGCAGGTGATCAAGCAAACTCATCTCTCAAGGACTACCTATGGGATCTAAAAGGGCTAAGTCATGATCTAAAATTTGAGGCCCCACTCTTGCTCAAATTTGAAGTCGGAAGTCCCGGCGGCCTAAATTTGCATCGGGCCAATCAAGGCTTAGTCCGAGGGATGTCAAAGGGTTTTCAAGAAATATTGTATTAACTAATCAAAAACCAAGGGAACACCCACATCTGGGACGATAGAGTCACATGCTTGGATTTTTTACAAACGCAGGCAAAAGGAAATCCAAAAAAAGTCAAAGACAAATCAAAGAAACATCTTTCGTATTGATAAACTACGATTACAAAAGACCATGAGGGGTCCTTACACAAAAATAAAGAAATAGAAACAACTGCTAGAATTCTAAATCTACTCTCGAAGGCACATCCTCGGGGGCGACATCTACGAGAACCATTTCCTCGGGGGTCCCATTTTGATATTCAGAACGACGCCTTCAAGAATCTCCTCCAAAACAGCAATAGATGAGGAAGAAGGCTATATCCTACCAAAGGGCAAAAGCTTTTAAAGTCGGGAAAGTTGTGGCTTAGTGAAAAATTTGGCTAGTATGGGTCTCGTCAGCACTAATATTATGAAGCCACTTCTTGAGATGTTGCACCGGTGTAGGGTGCAACAGTTAGTAGATGATGCCACCTCACTCCGGGGAAAGCAAAGGGAGTGAAGTGCCACACCAGGTTGAAGTTAAGGGAAATGAGCAGCAGTTCAAGGACCACATATCCTCTGATGCGGGAAAAATTCGAAGCCCCTCTCTCATTATTTCGGGCCAACAACAACAACAAAAAACCAGTACGATCCAACTCAATAGGTAAGAGCTCTGAAATATATCCATGGCATAACTAGCAAAGCCGCTGCCATATGACCTTACGGTCACAGGCTTAAACCATGGAAAATAGAGTTTGGATGAGGAAGAAGAGAAGAAAATGGATAAAGATTGTTAAAAAATGACTGAATGGAGTTTATGTTCAAGAAACCTCCCATTTATAGAAAGGCAGTTGCGTAACCGACGGCGCAATCAATACCTTTGGGAAACGTATCGACATGCGCAGTCAATGTTTTTTGGGAAACGGATCGTCGGCGAAATCACCGCTTTTGGGAGAATGAACTGGCAATGTAATGAATGTTTCTGAAGATGGATTGATAGGATGTTTTCAGTCACTTAGAACACTAATGTCACAAGAATGATGCCATCACAAGGTGCTCAAGAAAGTCAAGAATTCAAGACTGTTTCTTATCATTTTCATCCTAAGAAATGCGGGGACTATCTATATACGGTAAAAATTAGAGGGTCCGATTTTATGACGCCTCGCAGGCACGGCTCGAGGTTCAACCCTGAGGGTTCTCAATGTTCGACCTCGGGGCAGTATAAATCGATGGTTCTGATGGAAAATGGGAAGTTCTCGAGGTACTTGATTAAAGCTGACCAAGTCTACTAGGCTATTATGAGCCCGTATCGTGGCATTAAATTGCTGTATTAGCCGCGTATCTTTGTAATAAATACATCTGTACCATGTTGGGATATCCCCTAATATATAAAGGGGATCCTTGTCATTTTGTAAAGGCATATACAACACATGATATTGAATACAAGAACAAGAACATTCTTTGCTCTCTAACTTAAACGTGTTCTCCTTTGATCTTATTGTTTACATTTATTATGTTTCATTAATTGTTCTTCATTTATTACTCATTATTGATCATAAAGAGCCCTCGCCATGGCCCTTAGAATTGTTAGTTCTCCATCGACTGTTCAGAGCTAAACGCTTGGCTCGACCTCGAGACCCTGTATAAGCCATCTCGAGGCCTCGATTCTCAGTTACTCGGTTTGCTTGATACACCATCTTCAAACTCTTACCTTATTTTTTAGTCTCACGCTTAGCATCTATTGCTTAATAACTAGCATAAAAATAAATTACGTATTTTTAGAACCACAAAATCATATCTAGTTATAATTACAGTTTTCGCGGTAAACAATTAACTTTAAGAAATTAATAAATCCTGACCTGAGTTCGGGATTGAGTCCTGTTCCCAAGTAAAACTTCCTCTCCAATAATTCTTCGAACAAAGCCACTTGCTATAGTTCATACACCATAGATTTAGTTGCATCTGTCTCTTCTGGTACTTGAAAGTATCTTGGTACCTAGTGTGATTCTGATGACTCCTCGCATTTATCATCTTCACTCGGCTCAGGAGCAGGTGTCATTTCCTATAATTGTTATTTGCTGGGCTCCTTCCCTTTACTGTTGGAAATTAACAATGCGTTCATTTCTTTTACTGCTGGTTGATCTCTTCTCTCTCCTGGACTCCTTCTAGGGTCGGGAATTTCAACAGTTGGTGATACATTGATGGTATGGCCTTCATCTCATGTAACCCTTGCCTACCAAGAATTATGTTGTAGCCTATGTCACCGTCCACCACTTCAAATAAGGTGGTCTTTGTTACCCTTTCTCTATTCGTGGGCAGCTAGATCTCTACTCAGATTGCCACACTTTCCTGGTTGTACCCACGAGGAGCTTTATTGTCGGAATGATACTTCCAGTTAATTTGGATTATTCCAACACTCTCCATTGAATAATGTTGGTTGAACTTCCTGGGACAACTAAAACACGCTTAATATTGAAATCTAGAACAATAAGAGAGATTACTAGGGCGTCGTTATGAGGCAGAAGAAGTACGTCGGCGTCTTCCTCTGTGAAGATGATGTCATCTTCAGCAACTTCCTGGAGTCTCTCATGTGGGTCTCTGATACCTTTTTTCTTAACCGACGAGAAGGTTACACCATTTATTTTATTCCCTCCAAAAATTATGTTGATAGCCAACTGAGGAGGGTCTTCTCCTATCTTCGAGGGTTCTGCGTTGTCCTAGTTGCGTCCGTAATTGTTCTTGGTTCAGTCGCTCAGGAACTCCATGAGATGGCCATTTTTCATCAGCGTTGCCACCTTCTCACACAGATGCCGGCAGTCCCCAGTTTTGTGGATGTGGGTCCCATTATACTCGCACCATAAGTTAGGATCCCTCTTGTTGGGATCGGATCTGATTGGTTTTGGGAACAGTGCTTCTTTGATATTTCGCATTGTTGATACCAACTCTACTACATTGATGTTGAAATTCTAATCTAACAACCTGGGATATATGGTATCCCGGGCCCCGGTACATTTTTTCTTGCAACGTTCTATTGCTCTAACCACGGTTTGTCCTTCTGTCAGGAACGAGCCTATTTGATTACCGGAACCCTTTGTTGTTGCGTCCTTCGGCTCTCTCGTATGGCCTGAAGCAACCTTTGGAAGTTCTTCGATCTGTATCAAAATCGCCTTTGAATTTTTCCTGGTTCTTGTCTCGGTCCCGCCACTTAGTTGATGTCGGGAACTCGAGCTGGTCATCTTCTATCCTTATCTTCGACTCATAGCGATAATGAACATACGCTCATGTGATTGCCTAGAACTCGAATAGGCTTTCTTTCAACTTTTGGGAGGCATCAGAGCTCCTCGAGTTCAAACCCTTTGTGAATGTTTCCACTGCCTACTTGTCTGGTATTGCCAGTAGCAGCATTCTCTCTTTCTGGAAGCTGATCACGAACT
Source organism: Nicotiana glauca (assembly GCA_026770625.1). NCBI lineage: Eukaryota > Viridiplantae > Streptophyta > Magnoliopsida > Solanales > Solanaceae > Nicotiana > Nicotiana glauca. The sequence continues at coordinate 14,353 of MU677710.1, forward strand.
CCCACAACAATTCAGACTCACCCTGTGCAATCCTAAATATGTCCACCTTCCTAGCCATGTTAAGGCCCCATTTATGAGGGTTTCTCTAAACTTTTTCGACAGAACCAACTCGATCTCACCTTGAGCCAAGTCATTCCCTTTCATCGTCATTGTATAAGTAGTGATATACTCCTAAGGATCTGAAGTCACATTGTATTTGGGTATGTCCGGCATCTTGAACCGTTTCAGAATCAACTCTGGTGCACAGCTTAAACGACAACTGGGTGTACTTCTTCGAATCTGGGCCTTTCAAAATCGGTGGTGTGCCCGGAATATGATCCATTCAGGCACGAAACTTCTTCGTGTTCTGATTCATCCGCCTGTTCATCTCCCTCATGAATCTTATGAGTTCGATTTTGAAAGGTTCATTACCGTTGTTTTTATCGGACTCGCTACCGGTCCCCCCAGCACCTTCGAAATGACCTCATCCCTCAAGGTATTGTTATCACCTCTTTTAGTCATTTGATTTGCAAGAGCGCCGGGAGGAATTGGGCCTCTCTCGTTTGCATTGTTGGAAGCTCCTGATTGCTTGCTTTAATTCTGTCATGACTTGGTCATGCCTTGAGAGGTGGCCCATCATGGCTTTTTTTTGCTCTCTCAATATCCTTTCCGGTTTCGCAACGTGTTCATCTTCCACATGATCGGGAGCTGGCTCCCGCACATGTGGGGGTACTGTCCGCCGTGGACCGGAGTTGCCACATTCCCCTTATTGCGGGTGTCACTGATTGAATCCTTATGTTGACGCATATTTTCATGCACCTCAACATTGTGTGTGATGTTGACATCGTTAGCTGCCATTTTCAATTTTTTTTCTAAGAAAAAAAGAGTCAAACGAGTTAGTAATAAATGCAAAGATCAACTCAATTATGTAATTGTCTAAGCCCTACGATGGGCACCAAACTGTTTACCCATAAAATAGTACAGTTGAATTTGTTACGTTGTTTATAGAGAGCAAACTGGTTTGATCCAAAAATAATAAATAAATTAGAAATGTAAGACTTAGCGATTAAAATCGAAGAAAATGACAAGCCTAGTTTTGGAAGCAATACCTCTGAGAGTAGAAATAAGAACAATATGAAACAGCAAGTAAAATTATTTTATTTAGCTTGAGAATAGAATGTAGCATAAGAATTTCTTGTCCTTACAATGGCTATTGAAACTACTACTTATAGCTATACCTAATAAACAAGATCTGAGGATCAAGCCCTTCTTAAATGACAATAAAGGGGGTCATTGATGAATATGTAACGGCAGGCCATGAATGCAAATATTCTTTGCAACAGTTACCCATTTAATGCTAGGGAATATTCTTCATTGAATGTCATCCGGCGGAAAGCATTGGATCCGTTCATGTGGATTATGTTCCCTTCGGGGTCTATCTGACGCCAACTGCGGTTGTTATTCCCGATTTTGATTCTCACTCGATTTGTCTTCTGCCTATCCTATGTTCCGCTGTCACGCTACCATTTGGTCATTTATTATAAACCAGTTTTACCCCATACAAATTTATTTTCCTCGAGAAATGGCACTTGCACCTACCTAAATTCGAATCATGTTAGCAACCACGGTAGTTTCGCTAAATCTAAAGCAAGTAAAAGACTAACAAAAAAAAGGTAATCAAAGAGCTTGAGTCATCCGGAGTTCAAACACATAGTGAATAGAAATAGTTGTATAATTCCACCTAAGTCTCCCGTCAAGTTTGGCACAAGCGTTTCCAAGAGTGCTCCTCAAAGAAAAAGAAAACCTTTATTGTCTATTTTGTCAATTCGTCACCAGAAATCAGTCATCCTCATGCGGGTCTCGTTTTCTTGATAGAAGAGATGAGAGAGAAGGGATGGAAAGAAAGGAAAATATTTGTTGGTGGAGCAGAAGATAAACCGAGTTGGGAAGGGGCGGAGAACATGGACTGAGGTGGGTAACAAGTAAAGGGGTCGGGTACAGTTAATGAGGCGGATATTATACCCAAATTTGTTTCCCGCGTGACCTAGTAAAAATATAAGATTTTTTCATTTTTATACACTATTTGAAACTTTATTATTAAAGTTGTCCATATTTTGTTATTTACCTTACCTACACAAATTTTATCTATAGAATATATACATTTGTTTGAACTAGAATCCTTCCTGCGCTACTCTTCCTTATTTAAATGCGGATTTTGGGATCATGTCTATTTCAATTATATATTTTACTGACACAATCATCGCACCTTAATAAAGCTAACGTTTTTGTAGAATCCTGCTATTACGTCAATTTTTTCTGATTATCATCGCACCATAATCAAGTTATTTTCTCTGTTTTTCTCTGTTTTCTCTAATATTCCATAAACGAAAGTTTTGAAGGGAAAAAAAATTGCAAACAATTAGCTACAATTGTATTGAATTTCGCGACATAATGTCAAAATTAGCGATCATGCTTCAGTTAAATGCTCACTAGGACAGCATTGGGAGATTCAAAGATTTTGATGTTGATGGAATTGTAGCCAATGAAGATTCAAATTATAGTCAATTGAATTCTGCAATTCCAGAGTACCTAATGATCGATACCTCAGCAAAAATCATTGAAGTCAAAAAAATTATCAATGAACGTTGTCCTTCAATGGAAATTCGGAACGATATGGGAGTTCGAGTATATATGGAGACGAAAAAGGAAAACAAAAACTTAGGAATGTATCTGTTGTGTATAACAGTGCGTGATTTCAATTTTGGAATGCAGTATCTCTAATTCGAGCATAACTGCAAGTTTGCTCTGCTTTTCAGTGCTAATGTTTTTTCAATTTCTAGTATTCTACAATATTACTATAACTTATCTACAATAATACTACATAGCAAATGTAGTTCAACTATTATGTCTCTACAAGTATTTCGTCACATGTTGAACACATGATTATACAGATGTCTGAATTACTATACTTTTAATTTAGTGCAGGTTCATCTGATTATCGTATGTCTAACATGCTACAATTGTCAAGCTATTATAACACAATTTGAGAAGTATCAAGAACAGTGAATTTGATTGATAGGCCAACATCTCCGGCAATTGTGGAATATGAAAGTATCATCATAACACAACATACGCCAAATGTTATTGAAGTAGGCCAAGTGCACCAAGACAAGCAAACAATTGTCAGTGCAATGAAGCATTATTTTATCATGAATAAATTTCAATTTAGGGTGAAAAGGTCTAGTGCAAGAAAGTAGGAACATTATATTTGTCAAATTCATATTTGTGTACAAGTTGTAGTTTAGTTGTATATAAATTGTATATAAATTTTTTAGTACAATTTTGTGCATAAACAACCTCGTATTTTGTAGCTACAATTTGCATGACATTTTTTAAATTGTTTTTATTCTGTAGCTACTGTCTCGTATGTGTTGGAGATAATTTTACGTGGCACTTCAAGTCCACCGGCATAAACGAATCAGCTATGTTCAAGGTTCAAAAATTCAACAGTTTGCACACATGCTCTTTGATGGACAACACATACATACAACGCAAACCTACTGCCATGGTAGTTGGCAGCATGTTGATGCCAAAATATGTGGATCCTAAAGACAATATACATACCAAAAGACATACAAACTGACATGTTGTCGGATCATGGTGTGATATTAACATATATGCAATTTTGGAGAGCAAAGAAAAAGGCTTTGGAATTTATGAAAGGTCATCCTGCTGATTTCTATGGTCGCTTGCTAAGTTATTTGTATATTCTGGAGAAGACTTATCCGAGATCAGTAGTGAAATTGCAGAAGACTGAAGACGACTATTTCATATATGTAGTTGTTGCACTTAGTACGTCCATCAACGGTTGGGAGCATTGTAGGCCAGTTGTAGTAGTTGATGACACCTTCTTGAAGTCGGCATATAGGGAAATCATGCTAACAGCTAGCACAATGAATGCAGCATGTAATGTAAATAATTTGTAAAAAGATTATTGTAAATTTGTTTTTGGACTATAATTTTTTAATTCTCAAGGTTTGTTACTGAAATTGAATTTCTTTTTGCCACCTGTGATAGGTAGAATATTACCACTAGCATACGCCGTTGTTGATTCTGAAAATGACGCATCATGGAGGTGGTTTTTTGAGCAATTCAGATATGCATATGGTAAAAAATCAAATATGTGTGTTGTTTCGGATTGGAATGAGAGTATCTCAATGGAAACATCTATTGTTTATACCGGAATGCCACATTATGCTTGCATGTTGCATATTTGGAGAAATGTAAGGTCAAATTTCAAGAAGGGTCATCTAAAGTTAAGCGAGTTATACTTTGTCATGGCATGATTATACACGCTAAATGAATTTAATTAAAGAATGTCAAAGATTGAAGAGATCAAAACGCGTGTTAAAGCATACCTATACGATATTTGCTATCACATATGATCTCGGATACATGCTACAGTGAATAGGACGTAAACGGTGACATCAAACATTGCTAAGTCATTGGATGCGGTAACCAAATATGCAAGAGAGCTGCCCGTAGTAGAACTATTAGAGCACATGAGGACTCTTCTTGAACGTTGGACTAATAAAAAGTTATTGAATGCAAAGGGTACGTTCACATACCTTAGGAAAAAATACAACAAAGAGTTGGAGGACAACATGACATTATCATAGAAGATGAGAGTAAGCTATAGCCAATAATATCAGATCGTTTTTTTCATTACATCTATATATATACTGTTAATTGTAGTTATTTTATTTTGTATATGTTGCTGACAACTAGTTGTGTATTTGTAACAAAATTGTAGGTGAGGGCTTCAATAGATTGCATCCATACTATGATAGATGGTGTTAAGCGCTTCATTGTTTGCCTTCAAAACAAGAGATATAGTTGTGGACAATTCCAGCTTAATGAACTTCCTTGTACACATGATTTGACGACTTTAAGGCACAAGAACGAGTCTTATAAAAACTATTGTTCTCCCTATTACACGAGAGAGAGCGCTCTGCAGACTTATGAAATACCAGTAGACCCGCTGCTTGACAAAATCAAATGGAATGTACCATAACATATAATTGAAGAAGTTGTAAAGCCACCTACCGAGAAAAAGCAGTCAGGGAGACCTCGAAAACAAAGACACAAACCATATGATGAAGTAAATACAAAAAAATACAAGGTTTCATATGGCGACTACAGACTAGAAGGGCATAGCAAAAGATCTTGTAGGAATGCTGCCAAAAGAAAATAAAATTTGATACAGTTTAAGTTTTTTTTTTTTTTTTTTACTGAGTAGTGTTGATGATAATTTGTCCTTTAAAATATATGAAATTGTATTTGTTCTATTCTAGAGAATTATAGTTCTGGTGTAATTGTGTTGCTAATTTGAATAAAGGTTGTCTACTATAATGAATGTTTGATAAACAGATTTCAACGCTTAATGCAATTATTTTGTAGTTGTTTTGTTCAGATACTGTGTTTATTTATTGCTTTTCAGCCTTTTCTAACAACACTTCTTAAATTGAATTGATTATGTACTTTTGCACAGTAGTTATAGACATAATTATAGTTAAGCTGTAAAAAAATTACATAGTAGAAGTATCGAGATCAAGTACTAACAACTTTCAACCCAAAAAAATCCACAGATGTTTTCTATTCTAATTAGTAGACTTCTTGATAAAATAATAAAAAATAAGGTAAAACAAATGTAGCACAAATCTGCTACAAATAAATTGCAGCTGACTTGTTCTTAATAAACAATTTGTCTACAACTTTACTACAATTCAGATACAACGAAATACTTTAACTACAATTTTCTTTGTCTGAAGGACAGAGGAAGAATTCTATCAGATAGAGAATATACAGCTTGACTGCATCCTCATCATCCACCCAACTACGGCTGGTTATTTGTTTCAAGTATGACTTCTCAACTTTTTCCATGTTCGGAAAATAGCTCCTCATTATTTTACTATCATACTTAATTGTGTAACCAAACTTCGTCACTTCTGTAAAACATCTAAGGCCAGTGATAATGAAAAACTCCCTCAACCCAAAGTTCATCCTCTCCCCCTTTATCTCTGTTGTAAAAAAGTCAGAACCAGATGTGTTCAATTCATATTTCATGAGAAGGTGAATTGCCTGATTTTGGATACATAATTTGGGCAGAGAAAGAAAATTTCTAAAACATATTTTCTTAAACAACTTTAACCCATTTTCAGACAATAATACACTTATTTGGTCGGGGACAGCAGTGTCATGTTTGGAACCTAGTGATGCCATAATCAACATCACGTGGTGCAAAAAATATTCGATTCTGCACCAAAAGACAGTAATTTAATAAAACTTGTTTGAAGACCAAAAAACAAAATAAGTACATTGCTACTACAATTTAGCTACAATCAGAAAGACATTAATACATTGCATACAAATAGTTACAAAATTAGTAAACGTATATAATAGCTGACCACATTGAAGCTACAATTTCTTTAAAGAAAATTATGTTTGGGCAAGAAATTAGAAATTAATAACTACAATATACATATATATATATACACACACAATTTTTTTACAGAAAATGAAACTAACATCTACAAAAAAGAGCAAATAATAACTAATAAAACTAACTAAATCATGTAGAACATTCCCTAACAAAATAATTTAGAATAATATACAAGAAATCTACAATTTAAAGGAAAATGTAAAAAAGTTGATAACCTACAACAAATATACACAATGTAGACAAAAATTTTACAAATACAAAAAAACAAAAAAATATGTATAATCATAAGAATGAGTATAAATTTTTTATCTTTAAATAACCAAAATTGTAACTACTAAAATTTTACCTTCTCCACTGACTGTTTGGGTATGGTTTTTGGTAATTTTTGAACCTTCTTCTTTTTTGAAGGTTTCACAGTAGGAGAAACTCTGATTTTTTAATTTTTTTTTGCAGCTTTCGGGATAGCTTCTTCTTCGACGAAATCATCATTGCGAGCAATTTCATTGCCCTTCCGCTTTACTGATTTAGCAGATATCGGAGCTTCACGAGCATCCCTATCATGCTTAAGTTTTGTTCGAGCTTCGGTCCTAGTTTCACGAGGAGAAAGCTTTCCCTTTGTCTCAGGTTTTGCAGCCGATTTCACTGCTTTTTAGGGTGAATTTTGTGAGGAAACGCCCAAGTCAAAAGTTGAAATATCACCAACATTAGCTTTTTTAAGGCTACTCTTCGGAACTGCTTTCTTCTTCATTGAAAGAGAAGGGAAATCAGTAGCAGCTACTATTTTGGTAGGATTTAGAGATAGAAATCAGAAAAATTGAGAGAGATTTTTGAGAAAAAAAATAGTGAAAAACGGGTGTTAATGGAGGGAGATAGTGCAGAAACGTGGGAGGGAGTGGATATGTACGTTAGAGAGATTATAGGAGTTAATTGATTTTCATTAAATTCATAGTACATAATTGGTAAATTGTATATGCTTATGTAATTAATTGAAACTTGAGTAGGGGATAATAAAGTTTCAAATAGTTTATAGGAATGTAAAAATTCCTAAAAATATTGCCTATGCATTAATTTAAAGGCCCACGAATTGTGCCGTTAAAAGGAGGGGCAGTTTAATTTTTAAATTTTTTAAAATAACGTGGTATATTTTTAGACCAATAGGTTGACGGAAGGTAATGAAAAATATCTACCAAAAGATAGGGGCAATTTTAAGCCTTTTCTGTTGAAAAAACCTAATAATCATTTTCGTTCGGTTGGTTTAATCAGTTTTTAAAAAGGCTCAATATATACGGAGACACTTAAAGTTGGCTCGATTTTTCATTTAGACATCTAAACTTAAGGGTGTTCCGATTGAGCACTTATACTACACGAAACTTATTCCAATTAAGCACTTCTTTGACAATCAGCCAAACTTACAAGTTTGCGCAATGCATTCGCTGCTGACGTGGCGAATGACGAATAAAACAAGGACATATATTATTTTGAGTAAAAAAAATAGGAAAAACTATGTTAAATCTATTTAATAAACAAAATAAAAATAACATTCTCAAAAAGAAAAGAAAAACTTAATTTACACACAATCAGGAAAGAATAAATTTTGAAAAAAATGAGACATTGGTGTTCTGAAAATCAGTGTTCTTTGTGTTCTTCACTATTTCCATATGTGTTCTTGTTCCAACCACGATTTTAATCCAAATTTTTAAGAGAAACTCCTCCAAATTTGTTATAACTTCAGCTAAAGATTCCTCACAACGACCTAAAAACAACCCCAATATTGATTTCCCAAACTTTTATCAAATCAAGTAACCAATTTTAAACCTTCAAGCTTTTTAAAGACCCCATTAATGGGGTTTCAATTTGAAATGAAGAACTCGGACTCATTTAAGTTTTACTCTCTCCTCTGCTTTGCTCTGTTTCTTTTTCCGTTCCCATTGTAGTGAGTGTTTCTTTTTCCGTTTCCATTGTAGTGAGAGAAAGAGAAAAAGTGTATAGCGGAAAATGGCAATGGGTTCGTTGCTTTCGAAGAAGTGGCTTTCATTTAGTCTCAGTTCTCTACTTCTTCTTCTTCAATTTTAATTAATAGGAACAATTGTTGGTTCAAACTTTCGAGCTAAATCAATGATGGAGGCACAACAATGATGAAAGTGGAGGAGACAACGGTGAAAATGGTAGTGGAGAGAAAGGAGGAAATAAAAAAGAAAAAAAATATAAAAAGAAACTATTTTTTAGGGTCTTCACGCTCCTATCCGGGCGGAAGACATTGTCAGGTGGAAAGTTTAGTATTCCTTACTTTTTAGTAATATCAGCATTTTTTTTCATAAGCAAACGATGTCAAAATAGATTTTAAGTTCAGTCGAGATTGTGATTAGCTATTGCATCTCATGTAAGAAAATTATATCTACTCCACCGCTACCTCGGAGCAAGCGACATCAATTGAAACTAACTAAAGTATGAAGTAATACACTTGAACTAGTTAATGGCAATTAATTAGGGTGATTTTTAAAAATAGTCATATTTACAATTAATCGTTCAAAAATAGCCCAATTTTAAAAGTAATCGAAATTTAACCACTTTTTATGTAAAGATAAATTTGAGCGAAAACACTATTCAAAACCCGAAAAATACTCCAGTATATTATGCTGGAGTTCCAGCATAAGTATATTTGAACTCCAACATATTATACTGGAGTTCCAGGATAGTATGCTGAAACTCCAGCTTAATATGATGGAGTTCCAGCATAAATACACTATAACTCCAGCATACTATACTGGAGTTCCAGCAAGTATAATAGTCATGTATAATATACTGGAGTTTGGAGCACAAGTGCTCCAGTCTCCAGTATATTATACTAGAGCCAGCAAAGTACACCAATGCAGCATAATATGCCGGAGTTTATACACAAGTGCACCGAACTCCAGTATATTATGCTGAACCGGTCTCTATTGTAGCAAAACGGTGGCTATTTTTCATTAACTTGGTAAATGCTAGCTTTTTTTTGATTGACCAGTCCAAAAACTGGCTATACCGTGAAATTTTGGCAATTAATTACGAGTCAAAAAGTCCATGTGATTATCTTTCCTGTTTTCACGTGGGTTTTTCGGGGGAGGAGGGGGGGGAGTTGGATTTGTTGGTTATCAAACCCATATTTCACCTCAAGGAACCAAGAATAATATCAGATACAACTTACATACATGTATGACATGTACTATTGACTGCCTCTTCAGTCTTCCACTATTCACAAAAGCAAAGGAATAGGTCCTACACAATGCACCCAAAATTAGGACCATGAACCAGACCTGGCCTTACAGAACTATAACTTACTTGACTAAAGGGCAGCGAAGAAGGTGAAAGGAATAATACATCAACTGCTTGGGCACCAAGTGGCTTAAAAGTCAAAACCCAAAATCATACTAATCCCTACACAGTAACTTGCACTAGGAGATCCATCGCCTTATCTGCAAGCAGACTTTGTAAAGGAGCTAATAACACGAAAAGTTATACAAAACAGGACGTACTCTCAACGTAACAAAGTGAGCCAATCTGATTATCTGAAGCACAATAAAGTGAAGTTAGTGGAAACAGAAAATTACCAGTAAAGTACTAGAGCAGAACGATCAGAAAGGAGGTTATTGTTAATTCAAGATGTAATTCTCTTTAAAGCAACAGGCAGCAAAAATCATCAGACCTAGAGATTAATTGTTTAATTATGTGTTACAATTCGCAATTAGTTAAGTTGTAGAAAGTAAATGAAACCACTGTACACACAATAGTAAGAACCTGATAAAAATTATTCCCTATAACGACTTGTCTGTTCAATCTGACTGTAGTATGACTGTAACGCTCAACAATCTATTGATATAGAACACTGAAAAGATTCACGAGTAACCCTAAGGAGATACCAAAACATGATCAGGCATTATCCTGATTCGACAATGGGTTGAGTAGGCATCTTGAAAGGACAACCAAATCTCTTAACTGATGTGACCTCCCACATTAACAAGTTCAAAATTCCATCATGAGGAGGCCATGTAACGGCGTCAACTTTTATTGTGATTTTAAAGATCTATGAACGAGTTCCATAGTTGGGAGTGGGGGTTAATTTTTACACGACAGCATGGTTCTTGCCCTCTTAGATCACGGCAAAGTCTATGAGTTATGAATCATCTCAAGTATATAATCAAAGAAATTTGATTTTAAAAGAATCAATGCGTACATGGGCTCAACTTTTATTGTGATTTTAAAGATCTATGAACGAGTTCCATAGTTGGGAGTGGGGCTTAATGTTTACAAGACAGCATGGTTCTTTCCCTCTTAGATCATGGCGAAGTCTATGAATTGTGAATCATCTCAAGTATATAATCAAAGAAATTTGAGTTTAAAAAACTCAACGCTATCCAACTAACCCCTAGACTGACTTAATAAACAAGAAAAATAAGGAAGACACAATACGAGTAAGCCGGAAGAAGTGAAAAACATCAAAATTGAGCAGAATATACAGAAACTACCTCCATTAAGCAGGTTGAAGATTTTAGCTCTACTCTTCCAGAATCAAATATCAACGACAGCTATACTATACAAGTACACGCCGATTAATTTAGGCATGCAGATGCTTCAGAGACAAAGTGGGATGAGATACTTGAGGACAGAAGTGTTCCACGAAAACCTTCTTCAGTGTTTTGTGCCTCCGTTTTCTGGCCAGAAAGCTCATCTGAAGATAAAGTACATAAATAAAATTTAATTGATCAAGTGCAAATCTGATCTAATTCCTACGTCGGCCAAAAACTGAATTTGGTCAGATAAAAACTAAGGGGGTCATGGGACATTAGCTGATGTTACCATAAACCAGCGGTTTTCATGTGCACTGGTATGCCAAGCTAGTGGGATGTTGTACATTAATCTGATCAGCCGTACTGAAATAATGCAGATATATCATATGATGTAATGCACTCTTCCATATGCAAAATGTTTGTTATGTATTGTTAATGCTAGTTAGACCTTGACATTGTAATAATAATGCAACAACCTATAACACAACAGATCCAAAATAATTGTAAGAATACTACATACACATACCATTTCATGAAATTCATGTGCAATATGCTAATATCACATAACCAAATATGTACATAAGATAAAACCCCAAAATGTGTACTAGTTGAAATTAAAGGGAGAATAGATGACAGGATTGCAGTTTTTAGGAGCTGAAAAGGAGAAGATTGTACAGAGAAATGTAAGAACTGGCTATGTTGCTCGGACTCGGTTGCGGGTATTTGATATAGGTGCGGATCTAGAGGTCGGATTCTTTATCACATAAATTTTACAACTCAAGGGGTACAAATTCGAGTGCGGATACAACCAATAAATGTATATTACAATATATATTACATATTTTGATTAGTTAAAGTTATTGAACAAAAACTAATAAAACTTAATTCTTTATAAGAATCTAATATTTTATTCGTAAGATATCTCGCGTAATAGAAAAGTAATACTCCACTTTATATGAGTATATATATATATGACATAAACCAAAAAATCAAACCAAATACCAGATCAATCTATACTTCTCGGTTGTAGAATGTAGTCAAAGTACCCAAGGCATGTTAACCAAATCCGGTGTGGATCCCACACTCACACCCACACCCATCTCGTGTCGACACGGGTGCAGCACGGATTTTGAAGAGTCTTGCAACATAGAGAGCTGATAAAGAATGTCATACTTAAGATGACATAAGATTATTGTAGTCCGCCTAGAAAATCTGGACATCCATTTGGCATTGCAGTATTACCTGCAATATCACGATGCTCATGAATCTCCGAATCTGTAACCCATAGTACATCTCCGGGGAATATATTCATGTCAGCAAGACAAGCAGATTCACCATCAATAACCAGAGAACCTTTGTGAAGTACCTGATTTTCCTTGACAATCTGCAAAAGTAAAAAGAGATAAATTCGTCTACCAGAGCCCAGATCAAAAGGGAGAAGTCCATAAAAACAACTGCAGACAACAACTCTATTCTTTTGATGTGAGTAAACTGCAATCACTCTCAAAGCGCAAAAGAGCAAGTGAAAACAATCGTCGCTGGATCATATATCTGCTACTTTGAACAAATAGCTATATACGAGATATTACATGTCAACAGAAAACTTGCATACCACACAAAGTAATTACAGACATTATTATCAGAATTCAGATACGAACCAAACAAAAAGAACTAAGGTATAGGCCACAAAAAATGTCTATCTAATGACATAAATACTGAACAGCCATGTTATCTTGTATGATTGGCCTTTCATCGTCTCATATAATTGAGATTAGAATCTACCCATGAAGGTCAACAGGATGCGATTGGGCTGAGGCACCTAAGTTTTCCTTCCTGAATCAGTTTTCTCAAACAGATTTCAAATTCAATACGGTACAATCGATCACATAACTTTGACGTTTCTATAGCATCAATAGGGTGTTCCTAAAAGGCATAACCGTCTTTATAACATTATCTTATGCTAGTATTTTCTTGATATCGACTCCACCAATGTGAAAGAATACTTGTTCCAAGTACAGATAGAGGAGTGTTGCGATTGATTGACTGCCATCATACAAACAATCAAACTATGACTTTTTTAAACCACTATTCCCAGCTGTAATAGACATTGCCCTTCTGAACATCTTTCAGATTTCAGAACCTACTCCTACCAAACTAGTATCAGCAAAAAAAGGGCTCACCTCATAAACAAGTCAGCCATGGAAATAAAATTAAGAATAGGATATGTTCAAAAAGCAAAGGTGGCTATACCCCAAAAGCTTCCCATATCATCATCTTCAACTGGTAGACAGATGTGGACCCAGACACATTCAAGTTTACTGAGTTTCCAAATGCTGTTTTCCTGGAACGCTTTGAGGTCCGTCGATTTGGTTCCAAGCTGTTCACTGATGCTTCTAGAACTGATTTTGGAGGTTCCTTGCCACGAATGAAACAGACACATATATCCTCATCGGAATAATTGAGCTTCCTCATTAATTCACAGCTTTTCCTTTCATCAATGCACTCCTCACACACCTGGAAAGCATGAAATTTAGGATTAATATCCATATTCAATAGAAACTCAAAAGGCTTCTTCTTGAACCTTCAGCGGAGACACAGAATAACACCTCCGTATTGGAACTCGTCATGTTTCTTCCGGCTGATATCAGCATGCTCTAAAGGATGTCCAAGTATCATGCAAAGTGCTTGTGTTGGATTCACATTTAAGACAAACATAGCATCAAACCCGTAGGGGCCAATATTTTTCAACTTGTAGGAAAAAACTATGCAGCAGGATTTCTACAACCTGGAGGCAAAACTATGAGATTTGGTAAGCTCTTCCGAGCTTCTCAACTATGAACGAGGCCCTTCAAATCCTATGTACATGAACCACTTCCTTCTGTGATAAGAAATCCCTTAACTCCGGAATCATCATAACCTAAGGTATTCCATTAAAGCCACTTGCATAGCATTACGTTTCAATTAATAGTAAATCCATGAAATCCAGGATATCCTGAGACCAACTACAGGTCACTGCTTAGAAACAATCGGCCTGGGTTGTTAAAATGATTCATCGCTGCCATTAGATAATTACTTATTCTGGCCAGTCCCTGAACCCCATCCCTTCCTCACCCACCCCACCCCCCACCC
>MU677710.1:30702-59331 GCA_026770625.1 Nicotiana glauca
AAGGGAAAAGGATAAGTTAAGGTAAGACATGCTCTAGACCTACTTATGCTTGCATTACTCTCCGGCTTATAAAGAATATGGCACATATATTTTTTTTTGTGATAATCAGAAATCTTTGACAGCCATGGCGCACAGTTCGAAACTTGGTGGATAATGGGCTAGACCATCTACCCTTTTCAACTTAAATACCTAGCTTTGGTTGTGGCAAGGATTGAACCTGTGACGTGTGCCTACCTCACACATCATGCGTTGCGCCCTTACAACTAGAAAAAAGCCCTGGTAGCAGAATATGGACATAAATTCTTTTCGAAGATACAGCTAGCTGATATTAGGAAGTGTAATGGGAAACTTTTAACTAAATTTAGTATATCGATCATTAGCTCAATAAATTACGTCCAAGTTTTAATGGCGGAAACCAGAAGAATAAGTGAAATTACCTCTGGTGAAATTTTAATGATGGGTTTTCTAGACTCAGACCCAGCATTCGATTCGTCGCTCAAATTCATATGCTCCTCAGAAATTGCCATATCTTCACTAGATCCAAGGAAATCATTCCCCAAACAATCAATTTCAGCTGTAATGCCTTTTGCCTCTGTACCACCCCAATCTTCACAAAACAATTTCCAATCGTTGTCGGTGATAATTGTCAATGCATCTGTCTAAATTACACAGCCAGAAATCAAGTACTCAGCAAAAAGAATAAGAATCAAAGAGTGGAAGAACATAAAGATAAAGAAAAAGGAAAAAAACAAGAATATGGACCTGCTTAATGGTGCACGGAGAAAAACAAAATCAGACATGACTAATATGCCTGCCTGAATAATATTACAAATTCATCATGGAAACATTGCCGTTCTTTATGTTAATGAGCTATTGTAATGGACTTTGACACGAGTAGAAACAAGCTGGATCAACACATGTTAAAGTTACTTTGAAGACCATTAGATAGTTATGTGTAAATAATCCTAGTCCGATATGTAGTAGAAGTAAAATATGTCCAGGTCCCGTATGTAGGAGTAGAATTTGTACTAAAGAAGTAGAAATATAGGGTTCATGTCATTGTTAAAAAATAGATTTTTTTTCCCGTGAAATCTCACATGATATTAGAGCTTCAGTGAGAAAACTATCGATGTGCGTCATTCCAGCGACATCCGGGAAGAAAGATCTCATCGCCGTGCAATTCCGGCAACTTCGTCTTGTTCCTAGGGTTCATCACTGCTATTGTGGTACTATGCATATACTAGTACCACCATCAGATCTGAAACCTTATTGCGACCAAACCCTAGAAATTCCAATCCCATCGGAACAGAAAAGTCAGTCACCGTGCAACTTTTTGGTTGACAACTCAAGATTGATTTGCATTATTTCCTCATCGAAAAGGGTTGTGCAAGAATCAACACTACCATCTTGTTCGGAAAAGTCAGGCGACAAAACCCCAGTCAATCACTCCGACAGAAAGTCCCTCACACGCCTCCGCGTGGAGCACCTTCTGTCAGAATTTTCAAAAATTTCTTTAGGACAGTTATTTTGTGGGGTGATTCCAAGACCACCAGTACAATTTCCTCAGATTCTGAGAACTTTGGAATTTTCCGACGAGCTACGGTAACTTCTCCGGCGTGTGTGAGCTATTCCAGCCACTTTTTGACAAAACTTCTTCAGGACAACTAACTCGTCCAATGATTTCGAGCCTACCCATATAAATTACATCAAATCCTGACCACTTCTATTTTATCCAGCGTGAACAGTGATTTACCGGCACGAACAGTAATTTCTAGAAAAGTTTTTGTTTTCTAGTGGTGTTTTAAAACCTATTTTGTAGTGTGGAATTCGGCTTGGTCCTCGTATTAGTTACATTATTTAACAAGTTCGGTACATATGATTTCCGCGCACCGGCTTGAGGGGGAACATAAACATAAAGAAAAAGAGTGGAAGAACATAAACATAAAGAAAAAGGAAAAAAACAAGAATATGGACTTGCTTAATGGTGCACGGAGATAAACAAAATCAGACATGACTAATATGCCTCCCTGAATAATATTACAATTTCATCATGGAAACATTACCGTTCTTTATGTTAATAAGCTACTGTAATGGACTTTGACACGAGTACAAACAAGTTGGATCAACACATGTTAAAGTTACTTTGGAGACCGTTAGATAGTTATGTGTAAATAATCCTAGTCCGATATGTAGCAGAAGTAAAATATGTCTAGGTCCCATATGTAGTAGGAGCAGAATATGTACTAAAGAAGTAGAATATGTATTATATATAGGGTTCATTGAGTCATTGTTAAAAAATAGATTTTTTTCTCGGGAAATCTCACATGGTATCAGAGCTTCAGTGAGAAAATTATCGATGTGCGTCATTCCAGCAACATCCGGGAAGAACGCCGTGCAATTACGGCAACTTCGTCTTGTTCCTAGGGTCCATCACTGCTATTGTGGTACTATGCATAAACTAGTACCACCATCATATCTGAAACCCTTATGCGACCAAACCCCAGAAATTCCAGTCCCATCGAAACAGAAAAGTCACTCACCGTGCATCATTTTGGTTGACGACTCAAGATTGATTTGCGTTATTTCCTCATCGGAAAGTGTTGTGCAAAAACCAACACTACATCTTGTTCGGAAAAGTCCGGCGACAAAACCCCAGTCAATCACTCCGGCAGAAAGTCCCTCACACGCCTCTGCGTGGAGCACCTTCTGTCAGAATTTTCAAAAATTTCTTTAGGACAGTTATTTTGTGGGGTGATTCCAAGACCACCAGTACAATTTCCTCAGATTCTGAGAACTTAGGAATTTTCCGACGAGCTACGGTAACTTCTCCGGCGCGTGTGAGCCATTCCGGCCACTTTTTGACAAAACGTTTTCAGGACAACTTACTCGTCCATTGATTTTGAGCCTACCCATATAAATTACATCAAATCCTGACCACTTTTATTTTATCCAGCGTGAACAGTGATTTCCCGGCATGAACAGTAATTTCTAGAAAAGTTTCTGTTTTCTAGTGGTGTTTTAAAACCTATTTTGTAGTGTGTAATCCGGCTTGGTCCTCGTATTAGTTACTTATTTCACAAGCTCGGTACATATAATTTCTGCGCACCGGCTTGAGAGGGAGTATTACATAGCTATGTGTAAATAATCCGTCAGATATTTAGTAGGAGCAAAATATGTCCTAGTAAGAGTAGAATATGTCCTAAAGGTGTAGAATATGTATTATATATATATAGGTCTCATTACATCATTGTTAAAAATAGATTTTTTTCCGTGCATTCTCACAAAGACAAACAATAACTTGGAAATACATTACAAACTTACAGCAGGTGACTTTTGGAGAATACTTCCACGTTTGCAAACCAGATCAGGAGGCCTTTCAAGAAGTCTTGAATGCTGTTCACAGAACCATGGCTTAGCAAGAAATCAGAACGTTACTTATTTATTTCCTTAAACGAAATTTCTATAAATTATAATGAATCATCTTTCTGAAGAACTTATAGACAGTTTATAAGCATTTCAAACTTCAAGGAGTACAGAGAGCACATTCTGTTTATCTATCCAAACACACGAGGAATCATCTCATGGACTACCTGAAATTTACTCTAGGAAGAAAATAGCTAAATGCATAAAGCTTGTGTAAAGTACCTTTGGGTGAAATATGCTATTGAAAATTATACCTTTTCACACATCAGCAAATCAATGACGGCATCCAAAGTTTCAGGTTCAGCACAAGGAGCACTTTTGCCACTTGCATTAGAGTAGCTTTTCCACTTAGACAGCCAAGAAGATGGTAACAAGAAGTATTTGGAACCAGGAAGAATTGGTATGCTTTTACCCATTGCTAATCTCTCATGACTTTGCCGTTGCTTGAGCTTGAACCCCCTGTACCATATAAATACTGTAAGCAACAAGGTATTCTAACTCCAATACCTTAATAAGTTGATATGGGACCTTAGAGTATCTTCTAAGCATGCAACTTCGGTGAGTTGACTGTTGCATTGAGCACAGGGCTCAGAGTCTAAAATGAAAGTTGAACAACCCACAGCGTCATCAGGTTTTACTGCCATAGCAATCTCACGAATAAAATTCCAAAGACTCTCGGGTATTAGCACACGCCTAGCGCCAGCAGCCTGTTCAGGCATCAGCTGTCCATGTGGACACCTTATTGAAGCTGTTGGTCCAGCATCAGCATCACAAGGAGAGTCTACATTCTTCCGTCGGAGCCACTGCTGTAACCTACAGAAGGAACCAAATGAATATCAATAGACATCTAATATACAGAGACTAATACATGTTGAAAACATATGAAACACAAGATGATGCAACTGCCACATTGCATAAATAGCTTCAATATCTCGAACATGCAAACTTCTTTGACGATTAGCAAAATTGATGAGCTTCGTGAAATGAAGATCAAGACGGTAAAAGAAAGCACAACTGAATGGAATAATATACACAATAAAAGAACTAATATTAACGTTTAACGTTTATTGATACCGTCAGGAAGTTAAAAATTAAGCCAAACGTCCCAACATTGGACTTAACATGCCTAGTGTGATGCCAGAAGTGTTTTTGAGAAAGGTCATTTCAAATCGTTTTGTACCACTTTTTATAGTTAGTAACTAGACAATGCAGGTTACGCTTGACTATAAACTCTTTTTACGGGTAATCACACTTTTATTCAAATAACTTCCCAAGCACTAAGTGCTAGATATCCTACATTAGACACATCTATACAAGTTTAAACAAGTAATACATTGCATAGTCGTACCATGTCTTTGATATGTAGTACAACTTTCCATCTAGACAAACCCCTGCAAGTGCTGCTTCTGCAAGTTCTCTCATTAATGTTCTTCGATCACGGTAGTTATCTGCACGGGCCATCGACCGAGCCACTTCAAAGAGGCAGTCAATGCAGTAATCATCCTTTGCCAGCATTGGTCCTCCACCGTACTGGACTTGCACGCATCAGATAAATATCAGGAAGAAATAGCATGCAACTTAAAGCTAGTAAAGGAGAATATCATGGAAATCATAAAGCATAGATAATATTCAAATTCCTGAAAAGCAATTACCAGTTACAGAATAATGGTTTTTGAGGTTATCACGGGAAATGCCTAAACAAAACAGTAAAGAATACTAGTTCACAAAATATTACCTTAGAGAATAACATGGTCCAAGCTTCATCAGACAGCCGCTTCATAGAGCCAATCTTTGAAACTGGTACTTTCCCATGTGTGCATTGTAAGGAAGTGTTGTCAATGATTCTGTAATACACCAAAAGAGACTAATGACTATTAAATAAGTCGTTTACCAGACAGGTTGTTTTGATGAACTAGTTACCCCAGGATGTATAATAAACAGATTGTTATGAGGAGCGACAAATAATAACGCATAAATTGTTATGCGGTGAACAATAACGAATACATAGTTATGTAGCGTTGGCAACACGAAAGTCAAAATTAGCTTACTGGTAATTTTGCCATTTTAGGTACATATGTCTAATACATATTCTTATTTCACATTCTATTCAAAATAAGTAATACAAACAGCATTTATGCACAACTTATGCCAGTAACCAAATGTTGTTTTTAGTATGCAAAGCTGTTTTAGTAACGTATAAGTTTATACTGTTAGCTAAATATTGAACCTAAACATTGAATAAGCAAATTCTCAGTTTTATGCCGAGATAGGTCTCTAATAATGGAAAGCAAACAAGCCCTTACGGTCCATACTTCCAATAAAATAAACTAGCTACATCATCATATAGCATCTCTTCTACATTAGCAAGTGAGAACAGCACCAGAAAATACAGGATAATCTTTAATTTAAACTGAATTAAAGATGACTGAAACCTGTGTCATTGCATACTTTATACCACTGCATCAAGCATATATTAAAGCAGTATATCTTCTTACTATAATTTAAACAGAATGTAATGGTTTCACTTGACTAAATCTTAATACTAGTTATAATCTTTTGAGAAACGAGTACTTAGTAACAAACTAACAATGTCATAGAATAGCAGAAGATACAACAGAAAGTGGTACAAGCTATAATGCTTTACATTAAGAAATATTTTTGAAATAATAAAACAGTAATCAAACAGAACTCTCTTGAGAGGAAAGAAGCATTAACTGAAACCCAGGGAATACCAAGTAGCATCTAGTATATTCAAATGGAGCTAATGTAATGGCGCGTATTTACTTACACACACAAACATATATATACACACACACACATGCATACATACATACATACATATATACAAAGACTTTTACTGATTTTATGGGATGCCTCTGAAGGGACTACAGTCACTACATAAACTTTAATAGACTCATTCGAATTAGTACATGCAATTGTTATTTCCAATACTTAAGGCATGCAGAAAAAATTAATCAATTAATGCAATAACCAAATTTTTTATTAATAGAGTATCAAAAGCATCATCAAAAATACAATATCCAAACATCATGATCAACCAAATACTCCAATTCCATAAACTTTTCAAATGAGACCAATAATTCATACAGAAGTATGTTATTTCATTTTCAATTATTAGTAATTTTCATCTTTATAGTGATAAGCAAAATCCTATTTGCTCTTCTTGTTTTAACTTGAAAATTTTTGTGCTGTATTCTATGTGGAAATAAGTGCATGACATAAATTTCTTTTCATGTGATCATTTAGAATATTTTCTGAATGTGCTAAATAGTGATTAAAGTTTTTTACGTTTCTTTTCATGACAGTGGTATACAGGCCAATTTACGTACACCTCGAGGTCCTCGACTAATCCATTGGACAACCTAGTATAATCTACAAGTTAAAGTATCAAGTTAAACCTACCACACCAAGAACATTACAGATGGGCTCACGCTGAGTGTTGTAACTGGGATTTGAACCTAAGCTCTCCAGATTGTTACTCTTAATACACCAACTACTCAACAATCCTTCTAGAACTAATCACAACAAAAATTATCGACAGTGCCACTCACATAAGTAGAAGGAAAAGGTCCCATGTAGAAAGAAATTATATTTTCGTTTATCAACTACCTTAAAAGATTTACACTATGAGACACAAAGGAAAAGGAAGAGCCACCAAAGGAACTGAAACTTACGATGGAATGATGTTGTCCGCCCATTGACGCAGCCAGTCCATAGATATCCAAAAGTAAGATTTTTCAGGTGATTGGACTGCAGCTTTAGAAAGGATTGAACGTACCTCCTGCCTCCGCTCAGTGATGCAGTTCAGTTCAGACTCCTTCCTAGATTTGTATCGGTTACACGAGTCTATATATGAGTCATTCAATGTTTCTACCTCCTCATAAAGGTGGGATGGAAGATGACTATCAGCTTCTGAAGATGTACAAGCCTCTTTTTTCGCCTTATCATCACTAGAGTCAATTGACATTTTATCACCACTCTTTGTATGTCTAAGGACGTACATCAGCATATAAGCATCACAAGACGAAAAGGTCTTCACCTCAGTGACGTCAGTATTTGAGGCTTGCTGCTGCCCACCAGCAGCAGGCCCATTTCCATTCTCGAGGATATTAATTGCATCAGAAGAAGAGTGGTCAAGTGGCTCAGTTTGAGAAGGCTTGACAGCAGAATGTGAAGAACTTTTACCAAATGGCTGACAGCCTAAATTCGAAACATGTTCATCATCAAATTCCCACCACTGCTGTGTATTCTCATTTTTAATGTGCGCGACATAGTGGCCACTATTTGCAGCAGAGCCTTTGTGGATCAATATGGCTGACAAGTCATATATTAGTTCTGATTGGAAATGCTCAGATATCCTCCGTGTCATATTCAATTCTTCAGGAAAACAAAACGCAGATGTGATTTTCTTCCTCGTTGTAGTCTAGGAAAATAATGTATGTATCAGATAGAGCCCATAAAAGGAACAGATCACAAACATCTAAATAAATAAATGAATAAGTCAACTTCAGCAATAATTTGGTTAGTGAAGCAGAAACATTGCAAGAGTCACTTTCTTACTAATTAAGGACGACTCTAATCTTTTCCATTATTCAACTCAAATTAATATATTGTACCAAAAGTTAGGGAGCTTGGAAGGGTAAAACAACAACTACAACAGCTATGCCTCATTTCCAAACAAGTTGCTATCAGCTATATGAATCTCATACCAACATTATACAAAATACAAATTAAATAAAAAGTACTAGAAGTTCTCTATATTTTTATTGGCATTAAAATCTCATATAGAGCCAAAACACTCCTAGAGTGCATAAAAGCTAAAGTAAATGTACTCACATAACTAAAGCATATTCCTTACTAATTGGTAGCACCTATATAGAACTTTTTCTTTCATTATAGGAGGCTGGAAGGGTAAAACATTTTTAAAAAATTCGAATCAAGAGCCCACTAGAGTTTCTAGATGTTAAGTAGCTACAGTCCAACATTTCAAACTTCATGAAAGCCATCAAACATCTAATTCATCACTTACAGCATAGAACTATGACCAAGCAGAAGAAGAGAGTCCACTGCACATACAGTGATATAAAATTGCTGGGATAAAGCTCTACAGCGAGATAAGGAATTTAAGAAACTTCCCCCATGACAAACGAACTTACAATTCCCAGCAGAGAGAGAAAAGGGTTTATGATGAAGCAACGATAGCATCATTACCAACCTTTAGAGAATATTATGGTATATTAATCAACTCTAATAATCACATGTAGCAACTTCTCTATGTGGTCTTATAGAAGGACTAGCATATGCCGATGAGGTGTTTTAAATACTTTACATACATTTGGAAGGAAAATGCAACGCTTGAGCTGGAAATTTAGGACTGCAGGCAGAGAGCGCAGTTTAATGCTACGGGTAGCATCAACCCGGGTGGCACATGAATCACAATAATATTGATTATCTCCTTGAAGCTCCTCCACACTAAGATAGTCGTCCAGACTCTCGTCTAAACTCTTCATACCCTTGACATTCAACTCCAGTTCATAGAAGTCTTCAATTTTTGATGAAGCTTCAGATTCATTTCCACATTTTGAGCACCTACACGTTAATTAGGCACAAGCAACCAAAAAAAAATTAGGATCTCCTAGAAACTCCGAAACGTGAACGCAGAATCAACCACAAAGAATTAAACAAACAATTGCTTCTAATCTAAAAGTTAAAAACCCTGACATAACAAAGTGGCAGTCATATAAAAGATCTGATGAACTCTGATTTTGAGAAGAATACAACCAGGGGAATCAAGGATGACAAATTCCTTGACAAGAGATGTCACGTAGTAGTTAGCATTTGCATTGCATTAGAAAGGAGGGCAATGGAAGCATCACAATGTAAATGCAACGAAACGTTTTTCTGCACTACAACGGGGAGTTGCAATTCCTTATTTTCTTTTGCCATAAGGGGCCAGACATGCTTTTGGGTGTCCGAGCACGTGCAGTCAATAAATTCTGAAATGACCATTCAACCTTCATTATTTTTTAAATAAAAATAGTAAGATTATTGATGTCAAAAGCCAACACTAAGAAAGTGCTGTGATTGCAAGTTAAACATATTAAGAGGAAGCTAAAAAAACGACTGTCTATACAGAAAAATTGTTTGATAAAATTGATTAAAGGGCAATAACTATTTTAGCACCTATCAATGAAAGGTTTGGGTGGTCTGACAGGGAATAAGCTCCAAACATACAATGAATTGAACTATACATGATCATCAGCCAAAAGCTTCTTACTACTTAAAAGCAATTGAGACCATGTATAATTCTGGTTAATAGTAACAAACTGGAAAGGGTACTCCAAATAAGTAATAGAAGATGTAGCATGTGAATTTTAGGGGATTTAAAAGCTAGTAATTTTGGTGTGAAGGTGATGTTCTCTTCTGTCTTTGACAAGATAGGCCAGGCTCATTGCTAAACTTCTCCACTGTACACTTGCTAGATAAAAAAACATCCTATGTTGCTATATACCAGAGTAGCTAATCTTATCAGATCTTTTTTGATAAAGTATCTCCTTGATCAGATTCTGATAAAGCATCTTATCAAATCTTTTTCACGTTTCAAAGTTCTTTCTTGGGAAAATTCTTACTTGGGCAAGAGCTTTAATCAGATGAACCAATTTACTTTTGCAAATCATCAAGGCAAAGTAGAGTCTACAAATTGGCTATGTTCTTCAACAGAGAGTGGAGACACTGTTCTCAAGTATGAGCTCACAATAGAGTGATTTGAACTCCTTTTGCTGGTGATCAAGACTAACACACTAAACCTCATCCAATTGTGAGACACCTTCCTCTGCCTTTAATCTACAAATGTACCGAAAATTTGTTGTGGCATTGCCATTTCAGTTTAAGAAGATTAGAGATAAGGTTACTTATATTAAATTAGAAGAAAATTTTCTGTATCATTACATTTGTGACTGCACCAAAAAATCAAAAATACAATGAAAGGCACAACAAATTCGTCCCTTCTCCATTCAGAAGTTTTAACTCAATGTAATCACAAGAAAATACTATGAGTGCCATTCACAGCTCATGATCAAGAAAAATAAAAATAGAAAAAAAGATTAAACTGATAGGCCACCTATATCAAAAATTAAGTAAAGAATAGGAAATCCGGGAGTCATGAAAGGGTTAGAGTAACCGGTCTAAAATATCAGAAATACCAGTATTTAGCGACAGTTTTAGTATTTTCAATCTAAGTCTAGACTTACTTAGTCACATGTGACACACCTCCGCGGAAAAGATCTTGGACAATTGTTCTGGCCTTCAACACGCTAGACCGGCTCAAACATCGCTCAAGCAGAGAGAAGAGCAAGGTCAGAAACTCATGACTATCCTGCTGAACACCATTATCTAGCTCTAGAGTTTGGATAAATGGAGCAGAATCAACATAAGCCATTTTGCTCAAATGTAACTTTGCAAATAGTCGTGCTAGTTGGTCTAACACAGGTTGTTGTTTCAAAACATCTGGTTCAATAGAGAATACACCCTTCCTGAATGACTTATTCATGTACAGGCATTGCAGAATACTGTTAGCATAGCATGTCGCACCCAGATTTGTCAAGCCGGCAGGTGTCTCTGGGGATGCACGACGATCATCTGAAGGATCAGGACCAAGAGCATTGACTACTTCGGATGTCTTCTGCCATAACCCAGATTTGCGACTACCATTTGGTGGTGGAATCAATCCACAAAAGCAATTAGGATTATCCTTGGTGTTGACACGACATCCTTGGCAAGCAGGTTTCAATATCATGTATAGCTGATTAACATCATCTTCCGTCACTTGGCTGGTAGATAGAATGTTTCTGCAAAGAAGACAGCAAAATTACCAACTGAAAAAACATATAAACAATCACAGAAACAAAAGAGAGATAATAAATTGGATTCCCCTTGAAAGGCAACATCACTTAGGTCCAGCATTCAAATATTCAACCATTACAGTATTTATGTCACTTCAACAGAAGGCAAAAGAGCACATCATGTTGAAGTAGAAAGTACATTCCTTGAGTTAGGGCTTACTGATAAAACACAAGAATTAGGTACAGTAGTTTATTTTTATTCTGAAGATGATAAAAGGGGTAAGAGGATGAATATGTCAGCTCAATATTGAGCTATCCAAGACCTTTTCTATTGTTTGGTTCTTGTGAAACTGAATTTCAAGTTCACAGCAGTTGAATTCATATGAATCAAATTGAGCATTTGGTGGCTCACAAAGTACAAGAAACTCATCTATCTCAATATTCTTGCCATCTATAAATATTTACTACTATATTTACAAAACCCCCCACAATGTGGGATTACACTAGGTATGTTGTTGTATGTACTATATTTACAATTTACAAAACCAGAGGTTGCCCACTTACAATTAAAATTTATTATTTGAAAACTTTCCAGGAGATACCACATTTGAATCTAAAGAGCCAAAAATACTCCGTCCTCGATCCCCCCCCCCCCCCACTTGCAATACTACAGAGAAACTACAAGAAGTTGGATTTCCTGGTATGCCTTTTTCATTTTTGGATAAGTATAAGGATTTCCTACTGTGTCTTTCATTCTCCTAGCATGAGAAGAACTAACAAATCTGCTTTCTTTCTGAAAATCGGGAATTTTGCAGGAAGGACCTCTTCTTATCCTTTACATAAAAGGGTACATTTGTCCCATGGATTGCCTCCACATCAGCCATTGGGGGCAAAATAGGGTACTATATTCTTTTTCTTCCGTGCTAAAGATTTCATTTCTATCTATAAAAGGCTGTAAACACAAATTATCATTACAATTAGGTGCATCACAATCTCTGACGGCATATATTTTTTGTTCCTGAATTACAATCTCAAATGCGCATGTCCAAGAAATGAGAGCTTATTATGTAACAACTAACACGATATATTTTATGAAAGATCAACAAGGGCTGATACATTTCCATGACTTATCTTATCTGCACGTTTTCATTGGGGATTAACCAATTCCACCCGTTTCCATTCTTAAAAAAATTATGACAATATTGTCCGGGCCAACTTGGCACACCTAGACTATTCTACCGGTTACCAGCTGCCTCTCACCAGCATAGGTACCAGCTAATTTTGCCCAACAAAATGCTTAGGCAGATGGGATTTTATATTCTTTAATCTTTGTGCTACACTCTGTTATTGTCAAAACATTCATGTTTCGAACATTGATCTAAGCTTTTTTAACAGAATCAAATGCCTTTTAACTCAAATGTGCTCTTTTTAGATAAGGTAAATACTTATAGATTTTGCAGGGAAACTCTTTGCACAAGAAGAACACCTGCATTTTGATTCAATATGTTGTACTAATGAAAGTTATGAAATGATTATAGTAGGAAAAAAAATCAAAAAAACAAGCTAAAAAAGTCACTCCATCTTGGTCAAGAAACACGCTAAAGAACGTTACAAACTCGATCAAAAATCAAAACAACGGCATTGAACATAAATAAATTTGTAAGATATCCACAATCATAATAGCAACAATCAATATAAGAAAAATTCACCTGAAAATTTCCGCAGTAGCCTCAGCAGAATCATCCGGTCTATTCCTTTTATTTTTACTGCGAGTATTCGGACGATGATGCCCCATCTTCACAACAGTAAAATATTTAATCGGCACAAAATCAGCAATTTAGCTCTGATCAACAATAAACTCCGTCTAATTTCGGAAAAATTATAGTAAAATCGAGTCTTCGAGTGAATCGAAATTCAATTCAAAACTCTGAAGAATTCAGGCTCGATTTTTGGAAAGCTCGTACCTGAGAGTTTTTGGGAGTTTTTTAGGGTTTTTTATTTTAAAATACATTTCATTTTGATGGGGGGGAGTCTTTCCAGTTTCCCCTGTCTTTTTTTTTTTTCATTTCGTTTTTTTCTTTTTGTGGTTTTAGGAGGGAAAGATAAAAATATTCCATTGAATTGGACACGTTATCACCAGTTTCGGTAAACCCGCGTTTATTGGGAATCACCGGCCTTATTTTTTTTTATTTTTTTTAAATTAAAACGTGTGAATCTGAATATATATCTAAATATTAAGATTTGTATTAAAATTAAGATATTTGAATTTGAATACACATCTGAATATATTAAGAGGTGTGTTAAGATCTGAATAGAAATAATTAAGATTATTTGATTTTTAGCGTCTTAATATATAAAATTTATCTTTATTTGAAAATAAATAAATATAAAATTCAAATGAAATAACTAATCTAATATTCTATCAATAAAATATATAGTTTTTTAACATATGATAGTTATGGTTGTGATGGCTAATAGTTGAATGCCGACTAGAGGCAGTGGTTGGTGGTAGTTTTGGTTGATGATGGTGTTTTATGCTAGTAGCTAGTAGTGATTGGTAGTGGTGGCGATTATGATTGAGTATGGTGGTGGCATGGTTGGTGATAGTTATTAATAGCGGGTCGTGGTAGTAGTTGTGACTGAGAAAGTTATAATGATGGGTAGTGTCGGTTGTGGTTGTTGATGGTGATGGGGTGGTTAGTTGTGGTAGTTGAGGTAGATGAGTATTGATTGCGGAAGAGAATGATGGTGGTAGGAGCGGTGGGGATAGTGGGCGGTGATGGTCGATAATTGGCTATGATTGAGGATGATGGTGGCATAGTGATGGTGGAGGTGGTGGTGGTGGAAGCATGGTGGTAGTTGATAATGATAGGCGGTGACAGCAGTTAATAATGAATATATGATAGCATCTTAATGAAATTAAGTCTCTTTTATAGATCTTAATCAGACAGACTTATTCAGGGCCATTAAATGGTTGTGAAGTAATTAAAAAAAATATTTAATGATTAAGATATAAATAATTAAAATTTAGACTTTAAAACCAAACGTATTTAATATCTAAGATTCAGACCTCCATTAAATGCAAAGAAAAGCTCTCACTATGTGCGGTGTCCGAGTAAGGGCTGGACCATAGGATCTATTGTACGCAGCCAAGTGACAGCCTAAAAAAAGCCACATAGCATAATTAATTAATAATTAGTTATTTAGTTAAAAAAATAGTTATTGATTATTATTTTTGAATTTAAATAGCTATAAAATTCGAAAATAAGAAGAAAAAAAATTAATAAAACAATTCAAATTGGGGATTACTTTCTTCCTCATATAGTCTCTCTCTCTCTCTCTCTCTCTCTCTCTCTCTCTCTCTCTCTATATATATATATATATATATATATATATATATATATATATATATATATATATATATATATATACACACACCCCCTCTGTTCACTTTTAGTTGTCAGGTATTTTAAAAATAAATTCCATTTTTATTTGTCACTTTTCACATATCAAGAGAAAAAGAATTTTTTTTTTCATGTTTTAACCTTAGCATTAATTACTCATTCCAATTCATTTTCCAAATCCATTAAGATTATATACCAATTAATATGGGTATCATGATAAATTATGCACTTTTGTGATGACCCAAAATGTCATCTTTAAATTAAATAATTATTTCGGTATTTTAAGACCTTGAAAAGCGTTAATAATCATTCCTCGACTTGTGTGCTTGGTCCGTATAATTTTCCGGAGGGTTTTTATGTGAAGAATGGATTAAAAAGTGAATTAGAGCTTTAAAACTCAATTGAGTTGACTTCGGTCAACATTTTGGGTAAACGGACCTGGACCCGTGATTTGACGGTCCCAGAAGGTCCGTAAAAAAATATGGGACTTGGACGTATGCCCGGAATCGAATTCCGAAGTCCCAAGCCCTAGAAATGAATTTTTGAAGAAAATTATTTTCTGAAAATTTCTATGAGATTTTGAAATGAACTGTATTAGAACTTAATGGTATCGGGACCGTATTTTGGTTTTGGCGCCCGGTACAGGTCTTATATGTGATTTAAGATAAGTCTATGAAGTTTGGTAAGAAACGGACTTGAAACGACCTGAATCAAATCGTTTTTTAGAAAATTGGAAATTTGAAGTTTCCGGTTCGATAGTGAGATTTTGATCTGAGGGCCGGAATGGAATTCCGAAAGTTGAAGTAGCTTCATAGTGTTGGATGTGACGTGTGTGCAAAATTTCAGGTCATTCGGGCGAGGTTTGATAGATTTTTTTGATCGAAAACATAATTTGAGAGTTTTTGGAATTCTTAGGCTTGAATCCGGAGTAAAATTTATATTTTGATGTTGTTTTGAGCATTCCGAAGATTGTAACAAGTTTGAATGATATTTCAGGATTGGTTGGCATGTTTGATTGAGGCCCCGGAGGCCTCGGGTGTGATTCGAGATGTTTTCGGATCATTTCGGGTTGTTTTGCAATAGCTGAAGCTGGTGTCTGGTGTTGTGCTTCGCGTCCGCGAGGGTCCTCTCGTATTCGCGAAGAAGAATTTGGCCTCTGAGAATTTGTTCTTCGTGTTCGCGAAGAGAGCCTCGCATTCGCGAAGGAGGATTTTGTATCTGGGATTTTGTTCTTCGCGTTCACGAATAGTGCCTCGCGTTCGCGAAGAAGAATAAATTATGTTGCGTAGGTCTTACTTCGGAGGCTCATATCTCTCCATATACAATGAATTAGGAGATGATTCAAAAACAAAATTTGTAGTCCTTTGAATCTAGTTTTCGGAAATATATTATAATAGTCATTTGAAATTGTGTGTAAAAAGTTATGACCATTACACTAGAGGCTGTCCGAGCAGAGTTTGGAAAATGAATTTTTGGAACTTTGTTCTTCGCGAACGCGAGAGGAGGACCGCGAACGTGAAAAACAAATACCTAGGCAGCAGAATAAAGTCCAAACTTTGTCCCATTTTCCATTTTTGATGATTTGGAGCTCGGGTGAGGCGGTTTTTCGAGAGATTTTCAAGGAAAACATCGGGGTAGTGTTCTTAACTCAATTTTGGTTAGATTACTTTAATCCATATTGTTTTTAACATTTAATTGGTGATTTTAGTTGGTAAAATCTTGAAAACCCTCTTGGTTTAATTTGAAGATTTGAGGGTCGAGTTGATGTCGGATTTTGGTAAAATTGGTATGGTCAGACTCGTGGTTGAATAGGTTGTCGAATTTTATGAGTTTTGTCGGATTTTGAGACGTGGGCCCCATGGGCGATTTTGAGTTAAATTTCGGATTTTTAATGAAAAATGTACAAATTCATATAGAATTAATTCCTATAATTTTTAGTTACTGAATCGAATTGTTTATGAATAGATTTGAGAATTTCGGACACGCATTCGCGAGGCAAAGGCTTGTTGGAATTTTGAATTGGTTGCAAAGCGAGGTAAGTGTTTGGTCTAACCTTAGCTTTAAGGATTAGGAGTTGTGTCATATTTGTTATGTGTTATTTGTTGAGTACGACGTATATGCATGGTGATGAGTATCTATACGTTGTTGTCAAGCATGCCCGTGAGTCTTATACTTCGATTAACATGACTCTGTTTCGTATTGTGTATGCTCTATATGAAAAATTCTATTGGGGAATATGACTTGTGGGAGTATTATTGTTAATTGAACATGGTAGAGCGTTGGCTCAAGTTGAGAATTTAATTGATGAACATGGTAGAGCGTTGACTCAAGTTGAGGTTTCATTGTGAAGTTAATTATCAGTACAAGTGTTGGATATCGACGATTCCCTTGCCGGAAGATATTTAATCCCTACTGTTGGTTTCCTTGTCGGGACGTTATTGTTTATTATATTGTTTCCCTTGTCGGATTATTATTGTTATACTATTGTTCCCTTGCCGGGATTTATTGTCTCCCTTGCCGTGATGTTATTGTTTGTGATATTATCTCCCCTGCCGGGATGTTATTGTTTATGATATTATCTCCTTTGCCGGGATGTTATTGTTTATGATATTATCTTCCTTGTCGGGATATGGTTATTTATTTATTGTTTTCTTGCCGGGATTTTTTTGTGATTAGTGTTGGCAGCAATATTAAATGGATCGGGTTGCACGCCGCAACAGTAATATATGGTTTGGATCGGGTTGCACGCTGCAACAGTAATATATGGTTTGGATCGGGTTGCACGCCGCAACAGTAATATATGATTGGGATCGGGTTGCACGCCGCAACAAGAAATAATAAAAGGAAATTTTGATTCTTATAGTGAGGACGTGAGTAAAAGTACGAAGGGTGATGCCGTGCACTTTCTGTTTGCTGTGTTTAATTATTGTTATCAATTCAAGTGTTTTAACGGTTCAAAATTTTCCTTACTGCTGTGATCCTTTGTGTTGGAACCCATATTATTTTCAATACCTCGCCGTATTTATATATAGCTTTCAATATTTCAAATTTCAACAATTGTTACATTTTTAATTCAATTGATTTCCCAGATAAATTTTCCTTAAACCGTTTGAGGTTGTACTTTACTTAGAAAGGAATTTCTTCTATGTTTTAATTTATTGATTTCTCGTATTAAAATTAATAATTCATTCGATATTGTACTTTTATTGAAAATGGTATTTTCTCTATCAAATAATTTTAAAAAAAATAACTTCATCTTTTCTTGTTGATTTGTTATTTGGGTTGGAAGTTGTACTCTACTTTATGTTAAGTGAACGAGGCTCCTTGAACATTCTTAATTGTATTGTGTTATGGAACCAATGAACTGAGTAATATGATAATATTGTTGTACAATGCGAGACAGAAAGATGTGGGCACAAGGTGCCGGGGAAAATATTATAATTTTATTTAATGGCACGTGAGTTGTCCGTGCGGTTATGATATAAATATGGGCACGAAGTGCCCTGAAAATATGAAAGTGGGCTTGTGACCCTTACTCGAAAGAATTCTATTCGAAAGATACTTATTTGAAAGATATTTATTTAAAGAAAATATATTTGAAATATGTTCATTGAAAATCACATTATCTTTTATATTATTACTTGAAGGATTTATTGGCGAAAGATTTACATTTGAAGGACTTGATTAATCGATTGCACTTGTATCTATTATTTGTTGAGAAACATTTATGGTGTTCTTGTTGTGTGCTATTTATATCACTGGTTGATCATTGTTGCCATCATTATTATCTGCTTCCTATTATGTTGTACGCTATATTGCACATGTTTATTTGGTAGCATGGTCCTAGCTTCGTCACTACTTCGCCGAGGTTAGGCTAGACACTTACCAACACATGGGGTCGGTTGTGCTGATACTATACTTCTGTATATTTTTGTGTACAGATCCAGGTGTATTGATAGTTGCTATGCGGGTCATCGCGGTGGAGATTCAAGCTAAACCTCCTACAGCGTTCGCAGGTCTCGGAGTCACCTTCTTATTTTATATTCTCACTACTGTACTTATTTCCTTACGATGGTATTTAGAAATGGTAGCAAAAAACTCTATAGAGCTTATGACTTGTACTACCGGGTTTTGGGAAGATGTTAATTGTATAAGAATTTTATTTCAGAAGAATTTTAGATGTTATTATTCATAGTTGTTATTTCGCAACTATTAGTCTTACCTAATCTTTAAGACTAGATGCCATCACGAAACCCAACAGAGGAAAAGTTAGGTCGTGACAACTTTATTTATTATTTCTTAAAGGGTGTGAAAAATTCATGGTGAACATGTAAAAGCGAATAAAGGGAGTGAGTATATATATACACACACACACACTAGATGGTGCGTGCTCGTGCACAGCATGGGCGTAAGCCCAACGTGGTTGTTTGTGATGATATTCAGCGGCGGATTTACCTTAGGCCAAGCGGTGTCACGTGACACTGCTTCGTCAAAAATCTTTACTAATTATTTATATATAATTCAAATAAAAAAAATAGGAAAAACGGTAATATCAAATAAGTGACACTACTTGTCACAAAGAGGTGTCTAGCTTATCTGGTCAAAACTTGAAGATTTCTTAGCAGGGACTTGAGTTCGAACCTCTATAGCATCATTCTTTGTTTTCAATACTTTTGTACTACTTTACTAGCACAATACATTTTATAAATTGAAGGATGATTGTACGTTATATTATTTCTTTTTCTTGAATAATATTTTTTTTAAATATGATATTATTACAATATTTTTTTTATTTGTTCACGTCTAAAATGGTGACACCGCTTAAAAATTTTATGCGTACGCCACTGATGATATTAACAACATAATAACCTTATTAGTATGCACATTCATTACTCTCATTCCAATTCATTTTTCAAATCCATTAAGATTATACACCAATTAATATGGGTATCATGGTAAATTATGCACTTTATTTATTATTTTTTAAAGGGTATAAAAAGTTCATAGTGGACACGTAAAAGCGAATGAATTGAGTGAGTAAAAAAAATAATAATAAAAAAAAAAAATATATATATATATACATACTAGATGGTGCTTGCTCATGCACAACACGGGCGCAAGCCCAACATCGTTGTTTGTGATGATATTAACAACATAATAACCTTCTTAGCATGCAC
This sequence comes from Nicotiana glauca, assembly GCA_026770625.1. Lineage (NCBI taxonomy): Eukaryota > Viridiplantae > Streptophyta > Magnoliopsida > Solanales > Solanaceae > Nicotiana > Nicotiana glauca. Next base: position 50,569 of record MU677710.1, read on the forward strand.
ATTCATTCATTTAAGGAACGAAGTTGTGCAACATATGAGATGTATTTGCAACGTAGTACATTATTCGGTTTTGCTTTCGTGAGAATACTCTATAGTCTATACTGTTCACGGATTGACAAAAGGAGATGCCTCCATACTATGATGAGTCATCTTCTTTGTGATATGTGAAATAAGTGTTGACAATTGTAGAATTATGAAAAAATACACAAATGTCAATACAGTTACAAGCACCAATTTATACTACAAACAAGTGAAGGGAAGAAAGGAGAAGAATATAAAAAAAACAATCTTATTGCTACTATATAAGACAACACAAGCTAATTAATAAAACATTTAATAGGAATAGAAATGTTTCGCATGCTAACTTGTGCAATTTGAATCCAACTCAGTCCGTGAATCAATTGCTAATTTATACATCAAATTTTATGGATGAACCAACAATTTTTCTGTAAAAAGAAAACTATAGAATTCGTGAAAATTTTCTGCTACTGCTTTCAGCTGCATTTTTCCTTTTCACCTGCTTGTACGAGGACATAAAAGGAAGCACATTGAAACACCCCTCCCAATTGAAACAAGAAATCATAACAAATAGATTGGCATCAAGGTTTGAAACTTTTCTGCACTGCATGAGCAAATAAGGGCATAAGAGTACTCTACTACAACTCTAGAAGATCCTTCAGTTTCTTCTTAGCTTTTTCTGCCTCTTGCATAAGATCTTTATCCAAAGAATTTCCATCTCATAGTTTTATAGTTGTTAAAATTTTCTGATTAACTTCAGTTTTTAGTTTAACTTTTACTCTTCAGCTAATGAGTTTGCTAGTCATACTAACTGTTTGAGACTTCAACTAATCATTCAAGAGACTTAGATAAATTAAATCTAAGGATTGTCCACGACTTCTTTATATTAGTATTTGCTTTTCAAATTGAGTCATAAATAAAGCTACCTTCCATGAGAGAAACCATCGAGACCATATTCGCAAATGAGAAAAATCATCCTGTATGTTCAAGCCAAAACGTCAACACATAGCTGCAGTGGAGACTCGCTTTACTTGCAAATATTTTTACAAGCAAGACAATTATTTATCTCGAAATACGAATAACAATTAAACTTGTAATGTGATTATAAGGATACAAGATCTGATTTAACGCCAATTGATAAATGACTAGATAAATAAATGAACTAAATGATTAAGATAAAACAAACTAGTGTAGTTGCAAGCTATCGACCTCGATTGGAACATGCTCGAGATCAAGCGTTAAGAACAATAAGAATAATAGTAAGTTATAAGCAAGTAAAAGAGAAGTGTATTGTTATTTCTTAGTCGGTCTGCCTTTACAAATGAACAAGATCCCTTTTTATATAGTAGATGAATCCTAAATAAGGTATAACTCTAATTTTAGAAGTAAAATCCATGATTGGTATCAATAACCCTCAGCAATTCTGTCTGTTCCGAGATTCACACCACGATCCTCGACCAATCACGGATATCTTGCTCTTTTCATTACTAATCTATTCCCCCATGTTACTCGAATTCTATCTCCCCTGGCTTCGATTGATACCAACCTCGATCTCGAAAGAGACTTCGATCTCGAACTCGATGCCTTACCTCTTTGTTGCAACGTCCTTATTTCGATCAAATAGTGAAATCGGGTATCCCCAATTTCTACCGGATACAACAATGAAGGTAAGTTGGTAGAATATTATGACTGACTATTAAAACTAATCAAATGCATAGAAGACATAAGGATAGTTTTAACTATATTTTAACAACCTCTCTATTGAACAAAGAGAGGCTTTTCTGGATTATGGAACACTATTAATATCTTGACAAGTATGCTTTAGTTTATATGTCATAGGATCAAAGAGGATATTTATAAATGAATTGCTATATTTATATAAAAAAAAATATGTTTTAGCATATACTAAATTAGGTCATTGATGTTGTGGAAGCCGAATATATAAAGAGTGATTAAATCATAATTACTATATCTAAAGGTAGCTAACAAATAGTAAATGAGACAATAATAAAAGGAACACCAGAAATTAACGAGGTTCGGCGAAATTTAATTTTTGCCTAGTCCTCGGACACAATCAAAATTTAACTTTATTTCACACCAAAAATACAAGTGAAATACTACAAGAAAGAAAAAAGATTCAAATGCCTTGGGAGATCAGAAGACAAGTGAAAGATGTTTACAAATGAACAAAACCCTTGCTATTTATAGAAGGAAAATTGCCCTAATAATGTCATGCATAACATCACATTAAGTATGAGCATGCAATGTAAATGCATGAAAAATGCACCTACCAATTTCTTCCAAAAATAGGGTTCAAACGTTTACACCAGTTCACATCAATCTTGACAAATTCAATAAATCTCCACCTTGACAAGATTCTACACTTTCAATTTTCTCTTACTGATAAATTTTGATTGTGTCTTCAACTTCAATCTTCAAAGTTCAACAATATTGATCAAGTTTAAACGATGTTGAAACTTGATCGCAGTCACTACTTTTGTTAGCATATTGGCAGGGTTGTCTGTAGTACGAATTTTCTACACCATGACTCCACCTTCTTCTGTAATATCTTATACAAAGTGATATCGATCATCAATGTGCTTCGTCCTTGCATGATAAACTTGGTTCTTTGCTAATTGGATAGCACTCTGACTATTACAAAATAGTGTGATGTTTTATTCACCAATACCAAGCTTTATAAGCAATCCTTGAAACCAAATTGCCTCTTTTACAGCCTCCGTAATAACCATGTACTCTGCATATATTGTAGAGAAAGCAACTATTGACTGCAAAGTAGACTTCCAACTAACCAGTGTCTTTGCAAAAGTAAACACATAATCAGTAGTTGATCTTCGTTTGTCCAGATCACCCGCAAAATATGAGTCACAATATCCATCTACAGACCGATTGCCTTCCTACTCAAAAACTAATCCAACATCTACAATATTATGAATATACCGTGGAATCTATTTCACAGCCTGCCAATGCTCCTTTCCCGGATTATGCATATATATGCTAATAACTCCAACAACTTGTGAAATTTCAGGTCTCGTACAGACCATTGCATACATCAAGCTACCAACAACATTTGCATATGGTACCCTTGACATATACTCTCGTTCAGCTTTATCTTTTGACGGTATAGTAGTACTTAGCTTAAAATAGGGAGCAATTGGAGTACTAACTCACTTAGTCTTCTCATATATGCCAAAACGATGTAGTACTATCTTCAAATATTCTTTTTGAGATAAACAAAGTTTCTTTAAATGTCTATCTCTTATTATCTCCATGCCAAGAATTTTCTTTGCCTCACCCGGATCCTTCATCTCAAACTCTTTCTTTAGTTGAATCTTCAACTTATCAATTTCTTCCGAATTCTTTGAAGAAATCAACACATCATTAACATATAGGAGAAGATATACAAAGGAACCATTATGTTGTGGTGTATGTCTGACAGTGAAGTGTCAGATGATGCCATCATTTTCACATACCTTATTGAAATGATCATTTTTGTATTCACCTCCATTGTCTGTGCGAATACACTTGATCCTCCAACCTATTTGATTCTCCACCATTGTCTTCCATTTGAGAAAAATTCCCAACACTTCATCTTTCCTCTTCATTGTATGCACCCACACTCTCCAGGAAAAATCACCAACAAAGATTATAAAATAGTGATTCCCACCCAATGAATGTGTTTTGGAAGGAACCCAAACATCAGAGTGTACATAATCCAAAATGCCTTTAGTATTATGGATCATTGTGCCAAATTTAACCCTTGTTTGTTTCCCTTTGACACAATGCTCGCAAAACTCCAGGTTGCAAGTCTTTACTCCTTTTAACAATCCTTGATCTGATAAAGTTTTTAAGGATTTTCCTCCAGCATGTTCCAAGCGCATGTGCCATAGCCTGGTTTATTCTGCCTCTTTGTCGTCACTGGATGCCACTGCCGCTGTTCCAATAACCGTACTACCGTGATAGTGGTACATGTTATTGTTCTTTCGATTGGCCTTCATTACTACTAGTGCAACGGAGCATATTCTAATCACTCTATTTTTTGTAATGATTTTGAACCCATTTGATTCTACGGCTCCCACAGAGATGAGATTCTTCTTCAAACCCGGTACATATCGAACATTTGTTAATGTTCTAATCATTCCATCATGGTTCCCTAATCGTATTGAACCAATGCCATATGAGGTAAGATGGTTGTTATCCGCTTTGTGGACGAATCCATATTCTCCTTCTTGAAAAATTCATGAACCAGTCCCTGTTGGGACATATATTATAGCTATAAGCCGAGTCCATCAACCATATGTCTGATGATATTGATGACTCTGTTGTAACTAATGAGAAGTCTGAATTATCAATCAGCTACACTTGAATCCATAATGGCCTTTTCATTGTTATGTTTGGCCTTATTCTTCAACTTCAGACAGTTTTTCTTCCAGTTCCCCTTTTCTCGATAAAAAGCACATTCATCTTTGCTAGGTCTAGATCTTGACTTGGATCTTCCCTTCTTTGTCCTCATTTGATTTTGAGGACGACCCCTCACAACCAGTGCCTCTTCTTCTCCGCCCTTATATTTTTCTCCCTTTCTTTGTTCATAACTGTACAAAGCCGAACAAACTTTTATGAGAGAATCTCCGTCATTTTCATGGAGTAGAGTAGTTTCAAGGTGCTCGTACTCATCACAAAGTGATCCAAACAACATCAAGGCCAAGTCACCATCATCAAAAGTTGCATCCATATTTTGTAAATCTGTGACCAACTTATTAAAACTGGTGATATGTTCATTCATTGTGGTACCAGGAACATAGGTGAAGTGAAATAGTCTTTTTTCATGTACAATTTATTTTGACTATTTTTCTTAAAAAATTTATCCCCCAGTGCTTTCTATAATTTACTTGCATAAGTTGTCTTTGTGTATGGATATTTTTGCTCTCTAGCAAGGTAGGATCGAATGGTACCGAAAGCAACACAGTTTAATTTTCCAATCTTCTTCTCCAATAACATGTGGTTTCCTTTCTTCAATGGCAAGATCTGGCCCTTGTTGAAAAAGGACATCTAGAACCTCGCCTTGCCACATCCCAAGTGTCCTGACCCGTCAAAAAGTTCTATTGCAAATTTCACATTTGACACAATTCTTGTCATAAGTGAAGATGCCAATGATGACGTATTATTGACACTTGATGTAGATTCTTCATTTTTATCATCTCCCATTTTCGCTACAAGTACTGTTTATTTGCTGATAGTACAGAACACCAAAGTAATTTTTTTCTGATATAAAAGTTCAGACTATGCTGCAATTACAGAGCATACTAAGATAGAAGGTTAACTCTAATACCAATTGTTGTGGAAGCCGAATATATAGAGAGTGATTAAATCACAACTACTATGTCTAAAGGTAGCTAACAAATAGTAAATAAGACAATAATAAAAGGAACACCATATAACGAGGTTCGGCAAAGTTGATTTTTGCCTAGTCCTCCGACACTATCAAAATTTAACTTTATTTCACTCCAAAAATACGAGTAAAATACTACAAGAGAGAAAAAAGACTCAAATGTCTTAGGAGATAAGAAGGCAAGTGAGAGATATTTACAAATAAATAAAACCCTTGCTATTTATAGAAGAAAAATTACCCTAATAATATCATGCACGACATCACATTAAGTATGAACATGCAATGTAAATACATGAAAAATGCATCTACCAATCTCTTCCAAAAAGAGGCTTCAGATGTTCACACTAATTCACATCAATCTTGACAAATTCAACAATTGAATGCTGAAACAGTGGGGGAAAAATGGCAGTCGCTCGTCAGCATAAACTGTGAGAAAAAGCATTTTTCTTGCCTTTAAACTCCATGAACAATATCTCTTGTTCACCTTTTCACTTTTTCATAAATTAGCTAATGCTCATTCTAAGTACAACGTATGTTCCATAAGAAGAGATAAAGTTTGTGGTTTACAAGAGCTAAAGGGTTGTATAAATAATACTAAGTTACTAACATAAGAAAAGGCTCGTCAAACACCACATATTTCACTTGCTTCAACAATTTAATTTAGCATGCACCTTTTAACGATGAGTTAAAACACATTCGCTCTAGCTTTAATTCATGATGTCTTTCTTCTAGAACCAAGTATGATACACATTCTCTTTTAACTTATGAGGGCATCTCGAACCCTCCTCCGTTTCTCCATAATGCAGCCTTTTTTTGTCAAAATGCGGTTCAAATGCTCCTTCATTTTTGCCCCCAAAATGAGGGATGTAAATGTTATTCCAAATTTGGAGTGACACTATTCATCTCCTCCATTACTATTCATCCTTGTTTTATTATTATTTTTATTATTTAATTCTTTTAATTTATCTCTGTATATATACCTAATTATGTTTATGTAATATCTTTATAATATTAAATTTTTTATCATAACTTTAGCGTATAATTTTAATAAATTAATTTTTGTGTATTTATTATTTTTATGTAAATTTGTAAGTTAATTTTTTTATAAGTTATAATTGTACAAAAAATATATAATCGTTTCATAAAATGAATGATGCAAATATAAAATATTAGATGTTGCTAAAATTAAAAATAAATTAAATAAAAATACATTAAAATTGGAAATACATGAAATATGTTATATTTAATCTGAATTTTAGCATAGTGTAATATGTATTTAATTATCTTGTATCTCAATGATTTCACTTTTATTTGAATTATCCGTTAATATATATAATCTAATATTTACTTATAAATTATATTATTTAAAATTTATGGTATAAAATAATTTTATATTAAATTATATGTGATGAATATGTAAAAAAAATAAAATTTCTTTAATAGAAATAAGAAAATAAAATTTAAATAAAAGATAATAATATAATACTTGGAGTAAAAAATAGAGTAATGCTTGGAGTAACTTTACTCCATTTTGGAGGAGAAAATGGAGGCAAGGGTTTGAGATGGTCTGACAATGAAATTTAAACTACCGCTGCTATCTTTCAGTAGCAAATTAGGAGTACAAGCCCGTTTGTCCTTAAAAACTATTTTTTTTCGGAACTCATTTTCAAAATATTGTTTGGTTATAGATTGGACTGCATTTTTGAAAGTTTTTATTGAAGATGAGTTTCAAGTTTGAAAAAGTGGGTTTTACTACTTTTTAAGTGAAAATTCATTTCACCTACTTTATTATCCATGAAAATAGATTCAGATAGAGGAAAGAAAAGATGCTCAACCCCCACCATTAATATCATTAGCCAATATATAATTGTATATTTTTCCATAGAGTATTTAAAACCCAAGCAGCAAAGGTAGGGACATGAGCACAATATATACAACTCTTATTAACTAGTTCCGGAACCAAGCGTCATAAAGAAAAAAAATATGTGTTTACACTTTTAACTTCCCAAGATATTCAACTATTTTCTTATTTATGTTATTTATTATATACAATATACTGTTTAATATGTCAAATAAGACATCAGTAACTAAAACAGTACGATTTAAAAAAAAAAAAAGTATAATGCATACTATTTCAGCTCAATATTTTGTCACTAAAATTATTCAGTGCAGGCATTAAATGTAAAAATCATTTGTCTTGCGGACTTTACAAGAGATATATCTTACTTGTCCACACGCCTACTATTTTAGAGCTTCTAATCCTTCTGGATACCACAAAAATTATTATAAGTCACATTCAAAACTTAATCAGAGGAAACACTTTATGTGTTGCAGTTAACATCACACATCTTTAACCATGGGATCATAGGTGAGCCTGCGTTACAATTCATATACCTTATTTGTCAAACCACTACTTTCTTCTATATAAGCTAAATGCTTAAGTTGATCTTACCCACTTAATCGTATCATATGAAATATTTAAATGCACAATCAGGTTTTGATACCTTGAGCAAACCTCATTATAGAGCAACAAAACCTTAAAAGAGAATTGAACTCAAAGTCCCATTTAATTGACGCAACAACTTGCAAATTGGTCAGCTATACATCAGAATTAACATTGTGCTCTAGAATGGAGTTGTCACGACCAAAAACTAACATGTCGTCGTGATGGCACCTATCGTGATACTAGGCGGGGATGAGAGTAACACTATTTAAACCAGTCAAGTGGGTAACAACCCAAACACAAGTGCGGAAACATAACTCCCAAATCCGGGTGTCACTGAGCTCATGAGCATCCATACAACCAGTCTAGAAAGAAGTGTCTACAAGAGTGTGTATCAAAATACAAATAAAGAAAGGACAAGGTGTTGGACTTTAAGTCATCTGGGCTTTAAAGTAAAAGAAGTGTGAATTGGAAATGGAGGGAAATAAAATGAAGGAAAAATGAAAATTTGAAGAAGTGAATTTTGTCTTGCACTTTGTCCCTCATTGGTGAGGGACAACCACATTTGTGTGCTTATATATAGAATCACTTCTTAAAGCTCTTAAAAGGAGTTGAAGAGAATGAACCCTCGCGCCATCGTCGTCGCTCGGCTCGGCTTTGATTTGGCTTTGGCTTTGGATTTGGATTTGAATTTGGCAAATGATCGATCGATAAGATTATTTTTGGATAAAATTTATTTAATTATTCAATAATTAATTAAATACCAAATCACTACTGAAAGTATGCCAGAACTCTGCTGAAATTTCAGAGAACATTCAGAAAGGCTCTCTGGCCGCGGTTCTGCCGCGATCGCGGTAGAACCGCGGCAGGCCGCATATTTTCTGAAAAGGCACCT